>JAOVVG010000029.1:8221123-8226123 GCA_028566375.1 Leptodoras nelsoni
GCCGGCTAGGCACCGGCTCCCCTGTGACCCTGAAAAGGAATAAGCGGCCAAGAAGATGAATGAATGAATGAATGAATTTTAGGTTGAGCTCTATAAAAGTTAAATATTTAACTTTGCGATATTTATTTATGATCACCATGACAGAGGAATGCTTAAAAACATAGTTTTATCTCAGAAGACCAATGTAAGCCAATTAAAATACAATATGTGCAAATTCAATTTTGAGAATCAATTAAATTAAAGCAGTTCCCTCCAGAAAGTATAAACTTCAGCTGCCAAATGTTTATCAGCAGTAATGGAGACAGATGAGCATCCCTTTCCCCAATTAGCATAACTCTTTAGGTTTAAATGCTTACAAGGACACTTTATTTACTATTACCCGAGTAATGTTCTTGCTCACTCGAACAGTAGTACTTTTACTTGAGTCATTATGTTTTCTACTCTTTCCACTACAGACTTATGCAAAATATGTCATATGCTTTATCAGTCTGAATAGAGAGAACAAGAAATGTCTGTTCTTTCCCCAAAAGAAAACCTCTTCTTAAAGTTCAGTGGCTTTGTGTTGTAGATCTGTGATTATAGTCTTAGCCTAAAGGCCCCATAATTACATGTAAACCTTTGAACTCAGATGTTGCACAGATGGGGGAAAACATTTTTTTTGCTAAAACAATAACTAATAATTCATTTTTGGAAAAAGGTAAAACTTATGCTAATTATTTATTATTATCTAAGATTGTGCTTCAGAAATGCTTTAAAGCCAAAACATGTTTTAGTGAGCTAATTCTGGATACTGAAGTAATTCTGGAAGTAAACCACTTATGTTAAACCACTGATGCAATAAAGATGCCCTTTTCCAGTATTGTGTAAAAGTAAATGCTATTAAGGCTGCGTATGCCAGTGATTATGAGCGGTTATATCATACAGTACTGTGATTCTGCAAGACACTCCAAAATTTAATGCAAAGACTCACTGTAAAGCAAAGATGCCTTCAAAAATAACGAAGATGTTGCTACATAAAAGAAAACACTATAAAGTGCAGTAAACAGTAATAAACTACAGGAAGTCCATATTTGGTGTGTTTTTTTTTTTCTTAACTAGTGTTCCCAGGTACAATGTGTGCAGCTTTATAAGGAACTTATCTTTTAAGTTTTATTGAGCATAATGAAATAATCTGCCACAGCTCTTCTGGAGACTTTGACTATCATACTTACTTCATTTTTGCATGCAAAACTCAGCAGCCTTCATTATGTTTTTGCCTAAAAAATACTCTGTTATGTAACGTGTTGCTACTGTTACTGACAGACAAACATTTTTTGGTACTGACTCAATAATGCAGAACACCAAAAAAACATCATTAACAAAAGTTGTACCTAAAAACAATAGGGTGCCTAAGACTTTTGCACAGTACTGTACACAGGACTTTTGACAAATTAAATCTAAATAGACAGACGGCAAGGTGAACTTTTACCCTCTTGAGATTCACAGACTTTAGTTCACCTCTAAACAGAAAACCATTTACAGTTTACACAACAATGACTTATAGGGCATCTCTTTCATTGTCCATATGCAGACAGAATCTCTTTGGCAGGAGGAAAACTTAAACAAAGCATGGCCAAGAAGACCACACCAAATGAGCATGAGCACTGTAGACCATCAGATAACATGATGTATTGTCTAGAAAAAGGTGTTGTTGAACTCACTACAGCTGGTGATTTAATTCCTGACATGTTTCAATAGGCAACAGCTCATAATTTTGATTAAATCCTCCAACACCCACCCAGCAGGGGCAGGTGTTAGCAACGCTGTCTCTCCTGCCTTTCAAATATCAGTATAATGTTTCTTTTTGACATTCACACCATCTTATTTGCAGTATAGAATTTTTAAATTTTGTGAACCTGAGTGCAACAGCACCACCAGTACTTGAAAGAAAAATACACAGTATAAAGCAACACTGTGGGCTAACTATAATGATTCATGCAACCCATCAGTGACACTCATGCCAGGTCACACCCCAACATTTGGTCTCAATTTATGCTAGTACTGTATTCCATTTCCATCAGACACACGTCATTATAAACAGATGCACGGGACAAAAAACTGGTATGTCATCACCAGTTGCATTATCTAAACAGTCACAAGTCTGATAAATGTACACAAAGTTGATTACTTATTACATCATGCTTTTATTCCCTAAAAAAATGTTTTTGGGGGAGAAACTAAAAGTGTACAGACTAAGCACACAGTGTCTAATCAAAATACAGAACATGAAAGGACAGAAACAAAGACACATTGTTCTATATCTTGGACTGCCTGAATATAATCCATTATTGAGTTAGGGGCTTGTTTGTGATTTAAGACATGGTCACAGCCATAATCCTGTCCATTCATGATTCGTGACCAGGGTCTCCTCATCTTCCTGCTCATGTCCTGTTTCCATTTTACCAGGGTTTTCCAGAAAAATCACTTCCACCTGTGGAGGAAGTAGGACTGCTGGGAACTGGCTGCTCAGAGTACATTTATATTGAAGCCATTTCATAATCAACCAGATGCCAAGAGGCTGGGCATCAACTGTAAAAACTCTGAGCTTATGGAATCCATTACTTATTTCATATTCACCCTGAGCACTGCATGTAGAATAAACAGGTTTAGGCCACTGCCTTCTCTATATTGATATAATTATTTTCCTCTTTACCCTGCCTCTTGTACACTAATCGCTTGGATGGCCTAGAGCTTTTGCTTCCCGAAAGACCTGTAAAGCATTTTGGCTACTGGTGTGTCAAGCTGTTTCTCATCCATCTTTCCAACCAAACATGCAATAATGAGATTATGGCTATTTGAAACTCAATATGGGGCAACCTGTGTTGTGTCTTGTGAAAGACCTTATTGATAGCAAAGCTATTAGAGGGGGAAGGTAGAGGTGAAAGAAATGATGGTGGGAAGGGAGAAAATGGGAATCTTTGAACCATCTCCTCTACAACGCTGCTAGTGATGTTTCCCCTAGTGTAGCCACCAATGCTGAAATGCTGTATGTGGAACACAAAGACAAGCCTACTGTTTATTTATCTGACTGGATTGAACTACACACTGTACACTGTGCTGCAATTTGTAACAGTAAGGGCCCTACAGACAGCTGAAATGCTAGTGCTCTAATGGGGATCTACAGGTAGGGATATCAAATTGTGTTTATAGGGCTGCAGGATAGACATACCTAACAAAGCAGTGTAGCACATAAAATAATAAAGGTAAATATCATTTTCCATAATGCCCTTCATGCAAAGAGTGCACTGCTTGAAGTGCTGTGCTCTTAACACTTGAAAATAAACCAAGTAACCATCATTATCTTTTCTGCCTCATATAAAAAGCTGCCATATGGCCAGAAAGAAAATCATACATAAAACATAGACCAATTCAATAATAATCATTTTTTCCAAACTGGGGCCAGTGCTTTCAGGATGCCAGTTTGCTTACAGTGAACCACACAACCTCTTTTCTATATGCTTTTTCCCACCCTGCATGCAGACCCCCAATTCTCTGTTCTTATACATCAAAAAGCGCCTGTCCAATTTCAAAGACTGTGCCACATATGTATTCCCATAACCCACATTTCCCCCCTGACCAGCAAGCAATTTTTGCCATGAAATGTGCATGCAGGAAATAAGAATGGAAATAATGGTTTCCTGATTCAGTGAGCAAAGTCTGAGGAGCAAAAGGACCTTTTCTGATCTGACATCTCCAGATGAGATATGTATACACCAGTTCCCCAAATTGCAAACTGACTCAACAAACTTTGGATCCAGAGGGTCCATGAAAGATATCACATTACACGGAGCGTTTTGCAATGTAACAATCCTTCCAGTTGCATAGTCCACACCCAGATGTACCCTAACTACCAGTGAATCATTCTTTTCTATTAATTGAACATTCCATATCAATCCCATACAGGCAGAAAACAGCTCAAAGTCACAGTAACACACTCTCAGAGATTTATTTTTACTGATCCTTGAAAAATTCCCTCCATTAACTAAGATGATGTGACTCCACAGCAAAATATCAGTACAGTCTTAAAACTACCATAGTAAATTTGATAATAATTATTCCCAGCTACAGAACCAACAGATATGTCAATGATTGAGGAACCGAAGCATAAAGATGTAATATCTTCAACCAGTTTTGGATTTTGGTGCATCAAAGACACATTACAGAAGCTTTCTCACGGAGACCATTATTCAGCTACATGTCGAGTGTTTGAGGGGAAAAAAAAGGGGGCTTGCTAAACAGTGCTTCATTGTTGCTCTGGAAAACATTTGGAATCACTTAACACAGTGAGGCACTGTTTTAGTATATTTATGTACATAAAATTGAACACTGAATGCTAGATTAAATACTGAATGTTTCAAGACTGAACAGTCATAAAACTTCACCAAATTAGATTTACTTGAACAGAAACAGAAATACGGATTCTGAAACAAATCTTTATACATCCATCATGTTATAGTTCAGTAATGAATTTGGAGAGCATTTAAACAAAGTTGAATCTGAAACATCAAGTAAAATCAAGTTTTTAATTGTGAATGTGATTGATGAATTAACTTTTGTCAGCAGAAAGCAGTGAATCTTTCATTTCATTTGTACTGAAGTCCATATCTCAGCATGATTGTACAATAGCCCCTTGGCAGGGTGTTGCTCCAACTTGCGTGAGTCTGAACACTCCAGCCTGTTCCCCCAGCCAGTTAAGATCTCTTTAAAAAGGACTCCCAGTCTCTCAGTTTTCACAAAACATTGAACCTCCATCTGCCTGTGCTGTCATTCAATAACATCTCTAACTATGTTTCCTATATTATCTTCTGAGATATTTCCCTAGTCTCTGTTTATGTCTTCCATGTTATATTCCCTGATATAGCTAATCAAACTCTGTGTAATTTATTCACTGCCTCATTCACTCAAAGTAATTGATTATTTAAAGTCTAGCCTTCTGTTGAATATCCACTTATGTTACCGTG
>JAOVVG010000029.1:8231123-8233773 GCA_028566375.1 Leptodoras nelsoni
GTTTTCCTTTGGCTTCTAGTGAAGTCTGTCATGGCCATTAAATTAATTATTCTGTCTGGAATATAAACTGTAACCGATTTATCTATTTTGATCTCCAAGAGTGGCACCTTCAACACATCTCCATGGCCTGGACATTGCATTGGACACATTGCCACCCTTTATAGTCATGTTTCATGTTGTAAAACATCTGCAAAACAAGTAACTTACATTTACATTTAGGCATTTGGCAGGTGCCCTTATCCAGAGCGACTTTACTTTAAGGTCCAAAGTGCTTTAAGGTCACCATCAACAAATATATTCTACTATACACTAGCTCAGATGTCTATTAAGAGTACAATTAGGTCTGGATTTTTTTTTTTTTTTGAAAAGGATACTTAGTTTATGAATCGTTGGAAAAGAAATGTTTTAAGACGTCATTTGAAGTTGGACAGAGATTCGGCTGTTCTGACACTTGGAGGAAGCTCATTCCACCACCTCGGTGCCAAAACAGAGAAGAGTCGTGAGGAGCGTTTTCCCTTTGTTAGAGGGTGGAACCAGTCGGGCAGTGCTGGAGGACTGAAGGGAGCGAGGTGCAGTGCGAGGGGTGATAATTGCTTTGAGGTATGAGGGTGCAGATCCAGTTTTTGCCTTGTAGACGACGGTCAGTGTTTTGAACTGGATGCGGGTGGCTACTGGAAGCCAGTGGAGGGAGCGGAGTAAAGGGGTAGTGTGACAAGATGTGCGGCTGCATTCTGGATGAGCTGTAGTGGTTGGATAGAGTTCTGAGGGAGACCTGAAAGCAGCGAGTTGCAGTAGTCCAGTTTGGAAATGACCAGAGATTGAACAAGTATCTGTGTGGCTCGAGTGGTGAGAAATGGTCGGATCCTCCTAATGTTGTAAAGGAGGTATCTGCAGGAGCGAGTCAGGGCTGTGATGTGGGCAGTGAAAGAGAGTTTGTTGTCAATGGTCACACCCATTATCATTTATATGATACTTCCCATTATCATTTACATGATAAACAGTTGTTCCATCATCAGCCATTTTTTATGAAATAAGTAAGACAAAAAAGGCAGCTCAGAAAAGGAACAGCTATAAAAGCATACAGTATGAATGATTAAATCCATTTGCATGTCCAATATTCAGGTCTCTGTGAAGATATTACTATAGAAAAGATGATGAGTGTAACAGTATAAAGTTTGCAGACAAACTACTGGCAAAGCTACAGTTATAGAAAATTCAGCTGCGCTGTTGTTTACATAACATTTGAAATTTGTGAAAATGTATTCATGATTTGGCTGTCTCTTTAATTTCATAAAATATTCATTGTGTGGAGGGTGACTATTATTTACCTTTTTATTATTTATTATTTTCCTTTTCAGTGAAGCTTTAATCATGATGGCAGATATGCATGCAATCCAAACCTAATGTCTATAAATAGTTTAACTGTGTCCAACTCTTCTTTTGGTCTGGTAGGTCTGCTATATACAGTTAAAGTCAAAGGTTAACATATACCAAAAGATATTCAGTTCAATTCTACAGTTTCAAGTAACCATGCTTTTCTTTTGGCAAGTCAAATAAAGCACCTAGTATGCTCATATCAGAAGTAATTTTAAAACAATTAATTAGAGGCATTTATTTCCGTTTCCATTAACTACATAAGAATTTCAATGGGTCAAAAGCTTATACACTTGAGTTTACTGTCTCTTCAAACAGTCTGAAGCATCCCAGAAATTAACAAGCTTCCTAATTAAGAGTTAATGGGGTGACACCTGTGGCTGTAAAATGGCCTAATTTTGAGACAGTGCCTTTTTTTTAATTAAGAAGGTTAATAACTGGGTGAAATACCCCAGAGGTATCTAAGTAGCAGCCATGATACGAGCTGGTCAAATTCTCTAACTGCTAAGAAAACATGCCTCAGTGCTTCCTTTCATATCATCCTGCATAGGGTATTTACAATAAGGAGATAATGCCGTCTCACAATGCCTGGCAGCAGAAACATTTAAAGTAGAGCCGCCATGCGATTTTTTATTTAATGGCAAGTGCACAGTGTGTAGGGAGCTAGGGAACATGGGTATATCACTTCATCAGAACTTCAAGTTCTGTGTGCTGCAGCTACATGATTGGCTGATTCAATTTTCCTTCAGAGACCCACCCCCACAATGGAAGGGAAGTTTATTTTTTTTATTAATTGCCAGAGGAATAAGTAATTATCGGACAGAGCAACAGTATAATAACAGTTTATAATGAGAATTAAAAAGTTCAAGTAAAGGAAATAAAAAAAAAATATATATATATAAAAATATGCATGGTATGCATGTCAGTCGCCTTTGTTATCTCCGTCAACATTAAACTGATATAACATACAGAAATATAGCAACCTAAAAATGACTTCTTCGTTCTCCATTGTTCCTTTCAGTCTTTAGCAATGTATATGATAGCTAATGAGCTAGGAGATCCTATAACTGAACACAAGAGATCAGAGCACTGTGCATGAGAAGTTCATGAAAAGAGACAACCAAAACATAGTCAGTCAGTCAGTCAGTCATCTGTACCGCTTATTCCCAGTTACGGGGTCACGGGGGAGCCGGTGCCCAGCCGGCAACTCTAAACGCAAGGGCAGGAACCAACCCTAGACAGGGCGCTAATCCATCGTAGGGCTCATACACACACA
>JAOVVG010000029.1:8245108-8257073 GCA_028566375.1 Leptodoras nelsoni
TGTGTACAAAATTTTATATATATATATATATATATATATATATATATATATATATACAGTATATATATATATATTATACAAGTTTGATAGTGCTCACTGTGATCTCATCATCCCGATTCATACAACATTTTCCCGAAGCCTCCCAGAGTGATGAGGTCAGAGGTCTTATACGCACACAGCATTCTTCAGCCATAGGTTAAATATTAGCACTCTGTTAGTTCCAATATTCTCACTGACATGAAGCGTCTATCATGTGACATTTTAGAGGGAAGAGAAAAAGCTCTTTAAATGGTTGTTGTGTTGGATTGAACGGGAATAAAAAAAAAGAAGTCAGTTGTAGCCTAGGAGAGGCCTGCTTTTGACTTGTGTCATAGTTACAAGAGTAAATAAGGTTTTAAATCCAGCTGAACAAACTTTCACTGGGGACAGAGAAGAATACACAATGAATTGCCATGGTGTTAATAAGTTGAAGTGAGAAGACATTCACATGGGGGAGATAGAGGAGAGGGGGGTGGGTGAAATGTGTGAAACTTTCTGGCCCAACAGATCCTGAGTAGGGCAAGTAAAGAACATATAAAGATGTAAACAGGATATGCCAATATCACTGTATTCAACCAGTGACTTTTCACATATATGCATTAAGAATAATGAACTACTTCCTGGTGTTTAGGTGCTGCTGTTGACTCGGGTATGACCAGCATTTTCGTTGCTTCCACATTTTCATACAGCTGCTATACACAGCAAAAAGCTGCAGTGGGAAATGAACACCTCCAACATTTGAATCCACTCAGCGTTATTGACAAGGCACTAATATTTTCCTAATTCTGAATTTGGATTAACATTCAATATAAGAATGTCTAGCTTCATGAATGTATTTAACACCATTATGACACCAAGACACAGGGAAGGAAGCAATAGCATTAGTGACTTTACAAAACTGGGGCAGGATACTTACTGAAGGAGCTCCTCAAAAACTGCTTACTAATGTAATCTGGCTATTTTTGTACTCCTGTTTGAACAGAAACTAATTAGGATGCCAGTAATGTACAGAAATCAGCCTTTCGAATAAAGAATTGTACTTATGAAATAAATATTGTGTCTTCTTTAAAATAGGCCACATCATAAAGCCCTAGTTTCTCAAAGGACAACTGAGCCTCACTGCAGCTACTTCAGAGCGTCTGCCTCAGAGACTGATTGTGCCTCTCCCCTTCACTTCCTCCAGTAAAATTAATCCCCAGAGCGCGACCATGTTCTGGATGTGATTGTATTTTATCTCTTCCCCTGCTTTACTTTCAAGGTTTCATGTAACTCTGCGTTTAATCCTACAGGCATTTATCCCCTCCTTTTGCTGTGGTTCATAATTCTTGCAATTTGTTCTGTTTTTCAGGAGTCATTTCTCACTTTTCTCTCATGCAAATGTCCCATTTATCCATGTCCCCAGGCACAGGCACTCTCCTCTCACCTCTCCAATTAGACCAGATTTTTTTCCAAAGAAGGAGACCATTTCAATGAGCCTGAATAAAAGAGATTCCATTACAGATAGAGTGATGTGTTAATGAAGGGAAACCAGCAGGAGGAGCTCCGTCCACAGATCTCAGTGTGGGCATACATATTCTTTCATATGAAACAGAGATTGGTCTGTGGTCTTTTGCAAGTCCTTGAACTTGCTATCTATTTAACCTTCAACTCCTGCACGATAATCCAAATCACACATCTGTTATCAAGTGATGAGTCTCTACTATACTTTAACTCAAAGGCTAAAGAAACCCTACTGTGAACTACAAAGCGGAGACAACACGACTACCATAAATAAAGCTGGTTTAAAAGCATTTGATTCGAAGTTGATTTTACAGGCTCCAGCTCTTCCAAAGACAATTTCAGCCCCACGACTCTATGTGAATCTCCACAGAGCTGTAGGATCAAAAATGGACAAGAATCATTATACAGTGCTGAGCGAGCAGAGATTTCGAGATCAATATGAGGATTTGCATCATAGCTTTTGGATTTCCAATATAGGCAATTGCATAATTAAAAGGGATAAACAGCATCATAGACTCAAGTGACCACTTTCCTACTGGTTATCATCACTGCAAAACAAAACAGAATGCTATACAGCCCCACTGTAAGAGGAAGAAACAGTAGAAAATATGACAGCAAGAGAAAATGGTCAGTTTTATGGTCAGAGAGTGGAGAGAGAGAGAGAGAGAGAGAGAGAGAGAGAGAGAGAGAAGCTGGTAAGTTGGTAGCTGGATGCTCCACAACATTACACTGTTATGTAAGAGAGGCATAGCCTTGCTATGGTATTAGAGGAATCTATTTGGGACCTGCTCTTATTGAAAAATAATCTTTTAGATGGTAAAAGTAACTCCTTACACATAATTTTTCCAGCATCCTTTGTCATGTTTAATTCCCTATGTCATGTGTTAATATGTTCAAGCTTTATCCTATGCCCAGGCTGTAGTCCATTATAGATACTGTATGTTTCTCATATGGGCGGGTTTGATGAACTTTCAAGCACTTTTCCAACGTCAACTTTATCCAACCGATTAAAAAAAAACTCTTAGTAGGAAGCACCTGCGTATCTTTGCTCTGAAAGCCTTTTTGCTTCTCATAAAAAATTGATACCTTGTTAAAGAAGTTGGACTTTGATCGATTTTTCCGGGTCAAGCCCCAGAAGACGTAGGATGAGAAGTCATGGGGTATAAGGTAGAATCTTGAGAAGCACTCTGGATGTGCAGCTTCAGCACTTTGTACTTGTCTGAAATACTTTCTTTGAGAAATACTTCTCAGTATGGCCCCTTCTTTATTCTAGCAGCAGCATCATATACATCATATACAACAGAACACAAAAAATGGGTTAACACAAGTTATCTGTGAAGAAGAATCCAAAGAGTAACTGCAGTGGCACACTAACATGACAAAAAGAAAAAAGATTTACATTTGCAGATAAAGTGTTTCGGAACCTCTAAGAGATCTGGTATTTAAATTAGATTTAGTTTAAAGTGTAACAATCATTCAGACGATTTTCAGGAGTGTAGATGATTTCATTATGCTTACAGTTCCTCTCCTAAGCAGCAACTCGTATATATAACTCTATAATGTTGATCTTTCACAGGAGTTAAAATAAACACTCAGTGGCTACTTTAATTCATGCAATTACCCAATCTGCCAGTGCAATGCATACAATCATGCAGATAGAGGCCAGGAGCTTCACTTAATATTTAATGTTCAACAAACATCAGGGTGTGTTTTTATTGCTTGTTTAGAAAGTGTTAGAAACGTGGCACACTTTCTAAAAATTTAATTAAAATTTAAATCTGTAATTAGATAACCATTATTTAACAGATAAAAGAACAAAGAAAAGATTTGCAGTGTTTCCAATGACAAACTTAATTGGATCGGTTAAATATAAACAAATTCAGGAATTGATGCTTGCAACACACACAAAAAAAAGCTGGGACTAAAAAAAAAGAGACAAAATGTAATTCAAGTAAAACTGTTCTGGAAGGTTCTACAATTAGCAGTTTAACTGGGAACAGGAGGTCACAAGGTGCATCCACCAATGTCTTAGTCTTTGCTAGCAAGGATAGGTCATAGTTCAGAATTTTTAAGTCAATCTTCATTATTAGTCAGTTCAGATGCAATGCCTCTCAGCACAAGATTGAAAAGAATTTCGGTCCTTCACCAGTTACAGTTTATAATATCATGAAAAGGTTCAGGGAGTCAGGGGAAATCTCGGTGTGTAAAAGCCGAGGGCGGAAATTGCTGGTGAATGTGAGTGACATTGGAGCCCTCGGGCGGTACTGTTTGAGAAGCCACCATGATGGACAAAGCCACATGGACTCGGGAGCACTTTGGAAAATCATTGTCACTTAACGCAGTCTGAAACTGTATTATGCAAAAGAGGAAGCCAGATATTAATTTTGTGCAGAACATTCTCGGGGCCTGAAGTCATCCAAGATGCAGAGAACGTCAGTTGAAATGTGTTCTGTGTTCAGACAGAGTCCAGGTTTTAGCTTGTTATTGGGGAAAAACGGATGGAGGATTTTTTGTGACAAAGATGAAAAATGCTACCCAGACTGTTAAGTGCAAAAACCAGCGTCTGCGCTGGCATGGGGGAGCATCAGTGCCCACGGCATGGCTGATCTGCCTATACGTGAAGGGACCATTGATGTGGAGGCTTATATTGGTATTTTGGTGAGATGCATGCTGCTGTTGAGACAACATCTTTTCCCAGGACAATTCCAGGACACATTCCACAAGAGTTACAACAGCATGGCTTCATAGAAAGCATTTGTCATTGAAAACACTGGAAATTTGTTCTTTGTCCTGTTGTCTGTTAAATAAAGTTTCAAGAGAACAAACCAATTACAGATTTTAGATTTTATTGCATTTTTATAAAGTGTCCCAACTTTGAAATATTGTTTGTGTGTGTGTGTGTGTGTGTGTGTGTGCTATATAGTTTTACTTAATATACAAGTTGTGTAGTTTAACTTTTGTTTTAAATTTAATTTAATGTAATTAGACATGCTTTGTATTAACCCTGAATCTGAAATGTTTCAGCATAACAGGCATATACATACTCATTATAATATACATACTCATTATAATTTCACCAGGGTTTCCTTATTCAGTGGCTCGCGTACCATCGTTGCACTCAGAGACTCTGCTGACTCCAAGTTTCTTTGCATAAGTGATACATATCTGCTTTTCAAAGTCAGCACTTTTCCTGTGGAAATCAGTGGGGCCTACTGTAATTATGTGCTGTAATTATGCACATCCAATGCCTACTGTAGAGTTTCTAAGACCATGTGCATCAAAATATGAAATATGCAGCTGCCCTCTTCACCTAGTAATGCATAAATGGAGAACTGCATAGCATAGGGGTGTTATTACAGACTTACATTTATTTCATAAATCTCATTATCAATTATCATTGGAGAAGTTATTTATTCATTTATTGTTTGGTTGTAGGCAGGCACACTGAGATTTGTGCGGATTGATGAATGTTTTATCGAGGTTTCGCTTTCTCTTTGCCAGCTTTGCCTTCAGATTATTCACAAGTTTCTTCAAATATTAAAATTTGAGATGATAATTTTTGTGATGCTTGATCTGAACATACTGTAGTAAGACTCAATTTTGATAAAATCTGAACAAGCTGCATGAAAAATGAATATTTCTTGATGCATTGATGACATTTCTGTCATTGCCAAATGTGCAGGACAAGATCTCCAGCGTTTTGTTTCCTCTTTCTTTAACGTTCGAGTTTATATGATTTGCTGCTCTCCTGGTTGGAGCATACAGTAAACTTTTAGACAAATCAATGAAGATGGAAGATTCTACTTTGCAAAGTATCATCTATTATACACCCATACTCTCTCATTCCTACTTACAGTACAAGTCTTTTCCTCCCAAGCACTGCAAAAATTCCATTTCTTATCCACAACTACTAAAACTTAAAAGCATTTGGGTTGAGAATGAGGATGTCCTCAAAAAAAGGGTGTAATTGTGTAATTAATCATCACACTGGATTTCCAAAGACCATCATATTTAGAGAACAGAAACACTGACCAAAGAAATTCCCTGCTAAGACATTACTTTGGTGGTCACTCATTATCCCACTAATAAAAGTGTCTTAAATAATAACTTCTGTATTCTTCAGGATTCTTCCAGGCAGCATTTTAAAGAACACCTGCATATCTACAGCCGGGACAAAAAAACATCAAAGGCTCGATTGCCAGGACAAATTCACAGGCCCTAAATAATGTTTTCATCTCTCATCACTCCTCATGCCTCACTGAAGGAGTTTGTCTTTGAGGCATGAGATACAATTGCTGATACACTGAAGAAAGCAACAGGAGACTGGCTGATCATTTTGTTCGCCAATTTTACACCATTAAAATAAAGTACTTCTGCTTTCCATTGTTGCACTTCACATAATTTGACATCTCTGTTTGCATCAATAGTCGTTATTGGAGTAATGAGACACTAAAGGAAAAAATAGCTAGTCTACACTCTCAAACCTTTCCAAATCATTGTCCTGTTTTGAGATCTATAATTACATCATTAACCATTTTGAATATGGGGGAAAAATAAGGGAAACAATTTTACCATAATATGATTGTTGGTGCCAGAGGGGCTGGCTTGGGTATTTCAGAAATATGCAATAGTCTCTGGTAGGCATGAAACCATGGTAAACTGATTACAACAACTGAAGATTACATCAGGTCTGACTCCTGTCAACCAAGAACAGTGGGCACATGCTCATCAAAACGGGACAGGTGAAGATCGTGTTGTAGCTAAGACACCAAACACAAAATACTCAACAGCGTCTTCTTAAAATAAAAACTCTACACACTTGGTTTTACAGCAAAGAGAAAAAGGCTCCAAGTTCATTACAGGTCATGCTTCAGCATGTATACACCTGGGCATTTGTCCAGATTCAAATGCAAAATATATTGTCCAGTACTTTCATTACTATACACTAAGACACCACAAGTTTGTTTGGACATCATCTGAGTACAATTATCTTCAAATAGAAAGTTGTTTTTCACTTTGATTTCATTACCACTTCTAGGCCTGGCACCAGCTTGCACCTGCTAACTCTCAGTGAAGGCCAGGGACAGACCCTGCACACAAACAAAAGCCCCTGGAAACTTCCGTTCTCTTTCTCAACTGACCTATTATCTATTATAAGGATCATTTAACTTTATTCATTTATTTTCTAAATTTACCGTAAGTCAATTGGAATAATTTTCCTGGGTTAGTTGGAGTTCACTTTCTTCTGTGACATGCAGATGGTGGAGTCTGGCATCAACAGCATGAATCCACAGACCCAACTAACCTTGTGTCAACAGTTCAGGCTGCTGCTGCAGGTGATGGTGTAATGGTGTGAGAATATTTTCTAAGCACACATTTGGCCCCTTAATACCAAACGAGCATCCTTTGAATGGCACAACATATCAGAGTATTATGATGGCCATATGCCTTTAACCCATCTTATAATGGTTATCCTCCACTTCCCTGAAGATGACAATGACATGACATGAGCACCTTTGGTTCCTACCCAGTATTAGTATGGTATTCCTAATAAAAAGGCCACAATGTCCTTGCAAGATCTTGTGTATTGCATAAGTAAACCTCAGAAGATTTCACCAAACTGTAAATCTAAATGTAACTGATAATGTAACGTTCCTGTTTCTGCAGTCCTATGTGCTTTTGTTCAGAACTTCACCCTGAATATGGTTTCAAAGGATGACCCATGTTCTGCCCAAGCTGACGCTGGCAACTGTACGCAGCTGCTGGTTTTGTGCTGTAGTACTCGATATTATCGCCATTTCCTACCATTTGCTTGTATTGACAGGCAGCACCAGACTCTTGCTGGGAAGCGGAAGTCACTGAGGCACAATGAAATGAATTACTGTGAATAGAACATAATGTGATCAGCATTTGGAATTACAGAAAAAGCCTGCTACATTCTCTGTTGTTAATAAGCTACCAGCTGTATACACACATCTTATATACAGTACAATATACTTCATCAAAACAGCACAGAAATATTTCTATAATGTTTTAATTCTGAATGTAATTCATTCAGGTTATTTATTCATTCATCATCAGTGTCCTCTTTATCCTTGTTAAGGGTCTTAGTGCCTACATTTACTTATGACAACATCCATTTCTGACAGACAGGAGTAATAATTTGTATTGACTTTTTTTTTAATGTGAGTATAATCTTATAGAGGGCTTAATGCTTTGTTTCTGGAAATGCTGTGTTTTTGACATGCGTCAGGGATTTCCAAATAACTTTGTTTGGAAGGGCAATAAAAAGAAGTTGATTGCATTAAGATGAATACAATATGCTGCATATTTATGTAAAATAGTAAACACAAATACAGTTTCTCTCCTCTCTCTGTCTCCCTCCCTCTCTCTATATCTCTCTCTGTCTGTGCATCTCCCCCTCTCTGTCTCCCTCCCTCCCCCCCTCTCTCTCTCTCTCTCTGTCTGTCCGTCTCCCCCTCTCTGCCTGTCCGTCTGTCCAACTCCCCCTCTCTGTCTGTCCGTCTGTCCAACTCCCTCTCTCTGTCTGTCTGTCTGTTTGTCTGTCCGTCTCCCCCTCTCTGTCTGTCTGTCCGTCTCCCCCTCTCTTGCTGTCTGTCTGTCTGTCTCCCCCTCTCTTGCTGTCTGTCTGTCTGTCCGTCTCCCCCTCTCTGTCTGTCTGTCTGTCTGTCTGTCCGTCCGTATCCCCCTCTCTGTCTGTCTGTCTCTCCCTTTCTATCTGTCTCCCCCACTCTATCTGTCTCCCCCTATCTGTCTGTCTCCTTCTCTCTGTCTGTCTGTCCATTTGTCTGTCCGTCTCCCCCTCTCTGTCTGTCTGTCCGTCCGTATCCTCCTCTCTGTCTGACTGTCTCTCCCTTTCTATCTGTCTCCCCCACTCTATCTGTCTCCCCCATCTGTCTGTCTCCCCCTCTCTGTCTGTCTGTCTGTTTGTCTGTTTGTCTGTCCGTCTCCCCTCTGTCTGTCTGTCTGTCTGTCCAACTCCCCCTCTGTCTGTCTGTCTGTCTGTCTGTCCATCTCCCCCTCTCTGTCTGTCTGTCTCTCCCTTTCTATCTGTCTCCCCCGCTCTATCTGACTCTCCCTCTCTGTCTGTCTGTCTGTGTCTCCCCTTCTCCGTCTCTCTGTTTGTCTGTCTCCCTCTCTCTGTCTCTCCCTCTCTCTGTCCCTCTTTCTCCTTGCTCCCTCATGCCAGCAAAGACTGTTTCTACCATTGTACATGAGGGAATAAAGACTTTAGAACAGACACTTCAGCAGTTCCTTGCCAATGTGTTCCTCAGCCACACATCAGTTATTTTACTATTTTCAGAAGACAATATGTTGTCAGTGAATGCCACTTCGACCTTGTAGCTTCTGTTTAATGTGTAAGCCAAAAATCTTTACATTTTCCATGATGATGGATACACACACATGGACAATGCCACTTCTATTTTAAATTTGAAATGCAGAGGCATAGGGTATAGAAAGCTATTTATGAAGACCATGCAAAGAGATTTTAAATGGCAAATACTGAAATATTACAAAGACTCATTAGATGTTGAGAAGCATACTGGTTGACAGAATTGCACATAAAACCGATGTTGGGTTTCAGTTATAGTACTTTAGTTTTGGTTTGTTTCACTGTCATGACCTGGCCCAGATTTTGTGCATTTTTTCAGCACGTCTATTCAAAGCGAGGGTAAAGAGCACTTTCTTTCCTGGTAGTGTGACATATAGGTTACAGAAAAACGTGTTAGTCTTATTTCGCCTACTACAATCCACCCACTCGACTTTCCCGTATGGCATCTCAGCATAAGTAAGCACTATTTGTTTTGAAAGCACTAAGGAGTTTGCCTCGAATTAATTAAGTGCATATTAACAGAAATGCCACTTATGTTTTCCAGCACTTGAAAGCTTCCACAGGAAGTACATTTTGAAAATGTAAATCACATCAAGCCAGTATAATAGGTTAATTCCATTAAACTTTAATGAAAACAGATAATAGACTGCTTGTGTGTGGAGTTGGTTTGGTATGGTGGCCTGTAAGTAAAAAAAAAACAAAAAACAAACAAACAAAAAAAACACATTAACAAATAAAAAATGCAAATTTAAAAAATCAAAAACAATCAAACAAATAATGTATTTTACTGAAGAGCACATGTCTGCTCCTGATTTGCTAAGTGCAGGTCAGTCAGTTGTTGTCTTTTTGATTTACTGTGGTGTTTTTGGTTTTGTTGTGTTTCCTTGTTTTGCAATTATGGGCCACCATAGTTTTGGGGTGCAGAAAACTAAATGCAGAATTCTTTTATAAACCACAGCCCTTGATAATAATGCAAATGTATTAATAACAATACAATAAATATTCTCCCAGTGTCAGGTCTAACTGCCAGCTGCCTAGTACATGGTCAGAATCACAAATTACACTACCCGAGCTAATTATCATTTAATGTGTCATTGGTTAAGATGAGGATGAGAGATGTGGCTAGTGATTGTAGAATTTCCTTTGATTTTATTCATAGAAAATCCACTGCTTGCTAGAACTCCTGTGAATTTTGTGTGAGCCTGGGCTGAAGACACAACATTTAACAAGAGCCTTTGAAAAAAGATTTTTCCCAATTTCCTTATGCTTTGTATCTTAAAGAAAGCACATGGGGCCTTAGAATAGATTATGCAATTTGCCTGGGTACTACTTTGTGGTATTTAGAATCCAATTTGAGACCTCATCAGCCATTCCATTGAACAGGCCATTAATATAATAGAAAAATGGAAGCCTCTGGAGTGCATGAAATAATCAAAAAGACACATTGGTGCAAGGAGTCCTGGGCTGAGTACATACAGATAGCTGAAGATAGCAAAGTGTTGGGCCACATGTGCTGCCAGAACAGCTTCAACGCACCATGGTATTGATTCTACAAGTTTCTGGAACTCTGCTGGAGGGACAGAACACCATTCTTTCTTTATATTTCCTCATTCTGTGTTTGGATGATGGTGTTTTTTAACAGGGTTAAGCTCTGATGAGTGTGAATGCCATAGTACATTATTTATATCATGTTCCTGAAGCCATCATTGAATCAGTGAGCTTGTGTGCCCTGTGGATGGGGACGGAGTCATCCTTAGAAGCAAGTGCTCGACACTGAGCCAATCCCAGTGCTCACTGGGCAGGGGGCAGGAAAACACCCTGGGTGGTCCATCGCAGGACAGATAGACACATTCACACCTAGGGGCAATTTAGTATCTCCAATTCACCTACCAGCATTCCTTTGGATTCTGAGATGAAAGCAGTGCAGACACAGGGAGATCATGTAAACGCCAAACAAAAAGGACCCTGGCTGACTGAGCAGGGAATTAAACCAAGGCCCTTCTCACTGTGAGGCAATAGCACTACCCACTGCACCAGTGTGCCGCCTGGGAGACAAAGCAAATAAATTAAAAAAAGTTTTTTTTTCTATTAATTTGTCACCCCCGTATGTTGACATTTAGCAGTTATTTTTTAGAGACCAACATATATAGTGCCTTTCTTATTTGACAGTAACAAATGGCTTTCATAGTCTTCATTCAGTGTCAGAGTAAATATCATAAACTTTTATAACAAATTTGTTGTTTCAGCTTTCCCGTCAGATCAACAAAATATTAGATAGCTTTGCAAGTGTAGCAAGGGAGATCAAAATACCCATGGATTCTGAGAACCATTCTGAGAAAAAGACATTCCGATTTTTTTCATTAGCATTATTGTTCAAAGGACATTTCCAGACTGTTCTCATAGACTTTAAATACTTTGAAAATTGTTCTCGATGGCTTGGAGAATGTTCACTGAGCATTCTGATAATCTTTAAATTATTTGAACCTCTTGGGAACATTCTTGGGATTACCTTTTAGTTACACAAATATATAATATATATAATCCATAAAATCAATGTTTGCTGTAAGTTTGTTAATTGTTATATTAGCATAAGAACATTCATACTGTTCTCATACAGTTCAGCCTGGGAACAGCATTAGGTGTGTTAGCAAAAAAAAATCCCAGTTTGTTGTCGAACAGTATGTATGAATCAAACACTGAATATTTGTGATGTTGGGTGGGGGCGTCATGTTTTTTATACCAACAAACACATGCTGAACATCCCATTCCAGATTTTGTCCCTGTTGTTGTTATAACAACAACCTCCACTCTTGTGGGAAGGCTTTCCACTAGATTGTGGAGCGTGGTTGTGGCAATTTGCTCATTCAGCCACAAGAGCATTAGTGAGGATGCTGGGTGTGGATGATGTTGGGTGTGGATGATGTTGGGTGTGGATGATGTTGGGTGAGGATGATGTTGGGTGAGGATGATGTTGGGTGAGGATGATGTTGGGTGAGGATGATGTTGGGTGTGGATGATGTTGGGTGTGGATGATGTTGGGTGTGGATGATGTTGGGTGTTAAGGTCAAGTCA
>JAOVVG010000029.1:8278782-8290148 GCA_028566375.1 Leptodoras nelsoni
CCCTATGTGGCTGGCTAGGCACCGGCTCCCCTGTGACCCTGAAAAGGAATAAGCGGCCAAGAAGATGAATGAATGAATGAATGTTATTGCGACTCAGAGGTGTGAACTACACAGAGGTCATTTAGTTTACCTTAAGCACACGTGTAACCAACTTGTTACAGAGAACTTTTTCTTACACTCTGCAGGTGCTTCAAATTCTTGACCACCTATTTAGAGTAAAATCATTCGTCTGCAGTTCATGCTCCAAAGAGCCAACATTTTTACAGTTGTGTCTGAAAGCTCTTTTGAATCAGTTACTGGCACCAAGCCGGAAAAAAACTGGGTTGGAACACATGGATAACTAAGCAGATTTTATGTGTTCATAGTAAACTAGATGCACAAATGACTCTGACAGTGATGGAGGCCACGGATGGCAACATGTGCATGTTTTTAGATTTTTATTTATTTATTTTGTTATATGATGAGTGTTAGAATGGATAAATTGCCTACATTTTGGTCAATCTGCACTCTTTATAGAAAAATATAGTATTGTAGTATTGCATCTGATTAAAATGACACCAACTATGTAACCCCTATCCTTTAGAAACACTAAAGAGCTAAAAGGGCCCTGATTTTCCCTCTAGCCCTCAGCTCTTTAATATACTTGAAAATGACACAGTAAGATGCAAACAATAACCCAACCACACTTGCATACAAAATAACATATTTGTTGGCTGAGTGTTTTCAGGCAGATATTACAATACAGCTTTGTAGAATATTCTTTTTTTTTTTTTTTGGTTTACATGCACAAAGGCTCTATACTATAAAAAAATGACAGTGCCTTTCAATTTAGTACCATCTAGTTGTAAATTAACTTTAATTACCTCTCATTTAATTTAAAGCATTTTATAAAATAACACCCACAGTAATTATGTCTAATAATTGTTAACTACTATGGCGATTTTAGCTGAGATTAAGTTAAGTTGTGTAAGTAGTTTATTTGCAGTACAGGTAATGTTCGAGGTCATTTTTAGGCTGAGAAGCATACTTAAGAGTAATTTTAAATGTCTGTGTGTCTATGTTTTCAAACACTGAGAATATAATATAAAAATTAAACAAACCACAGCATTGCAGGCCTAATGTACTGCTCCTCAATGCAAAGACCAAAAATGTACTGGTGACTTCAATTCTAAGGAACAAAACAACAAAACAGTTATAGAGTACCTTATTTTCCTAGATTTCAGCACAATGGGGAAATTTGGGGCCATTCTCTCTAGTCAATGGCGATGCAGCTGGAACAGGTGTTTATGCAGAGGTACTGTTGTTCAAATCCTCTTTTATATGTAATATACCTGGCATAAAAACAGATTCTAGTTCTGATCCTGACTCCACTGTAAAAGAAGCTAAACAACAACATCTGAATTGTTTAAAGATTTAACTAAAACCTAATCTTGCATAACTGATTCTATTTACACATTGTGTATTTCTTTACATCTCGTCTCAGTTTCTCATACATATGCACTTGCTCTTTAACATGGTGAGGCTGTCATATTGTCATGCAATCACACACACCGCCAACCCCACTCACATCAATTTCTTCCCTCAGGGCTGTGCTTTCTTATCAGATATGAGCTTCAGCAGCTTGTAGCAGTTCAGAAGTGAAGCTTAGCTAAGGCTGACTGGTGTAATCTCCATACAGCTAGCAGCTGGGTACTGGGCCGGTGGAGCAGCAGGCCTGGCACAGAGCTGCAGGAGGGTGTGAGGGAATGGCACAGTGCAGCACAGATGGTAAAAGGAGGAGAGCACTGTGCCACGCTACTTGTGTTTTGTATTTATTTAACGTCAGGGATTGACAAGCGGAAATTCCCATGACCTTCTTGGGAGGGTCAGGCAATTCCCAGAGGTAGTTCTGGCAACTGTGGTGTTGCAGAGTTCACTGTGTCTAGTTTGCAGGTAAAAATCCTTAACATTAGAAGATCTGCCATCCTGCCAATATAAAAAAAAAAACATGTTGCGTTCAGATCTCTACTGCTTCATGATGCTTTGTGTAACAGATTCATCATATTATGCTACATATGCATTTATTTAGACATTTCCTTCATCAAAGATGAGATAGATAGAAAGATGAGAAACATTTTCAGTCAATAAACCATTGTGCTGTGGATCAGGTTTCAGAATTCCAATAGCAAGGGCCAGCTGGAGCACTGTGGTCTGGATGCAAACCCAGCACACTACTTCAGTCAAATCACAGCAGACATGATCAAGGCATGCAAAAACTGACCACAGCATCATAGTGACTACAGATTTCTCTAAATAATAGATTACCAAGTTGGCTCCTGTAGCAGACTGGGTAAAGAAATACACATGTATTCACCCTTTTTAAGTTGATGTCTGTACAGATACCATGGCACTAATCCAACATGATTACTTAAAGTGGCATTATGAAACAAAACACAACTAATGTAAAAGGGCAGAATGTGTAAATATGGTAATACTTTGTCATAACAGAATATGTTGTCATCTGAATTACTTTCTGAAATATACTTTCTAAAAGAGCATAAAAATATAAAAACTAGAATTTGTTAAATCGTTTGAACATTTATTTAACTGATAAAAGTACTAAGAAAATATTTTCAGTGTTTTCACTGACAAACCTGGTTGTATTTTGGAAATATGAATAACAATAGAATGCTTTGACGCCTGCGATGCCACAATTAGCAGTTTAAACTGGTAACAGGTGAGGTCATCAAGACTGAGTATAAAAGGAGCACCCACCAGAGGCTTAGTCTTTGCAAGCGAGGATGGCTCTTTGTGCCGAACTTCATGACACAATTATAAGTCAGTTCAGGTACATGTTTCTCAGTGAAAGATTGCAAAGAATTGTGGTCTTTCACCATCTATAGTTCATAATATCATGAAAAGATTCAGGGAGTCAGGGGAAACTTTGGTGAGTAAAGGTCTAGGGTGGAAACCACTGCTAAATGTGCGTGACCATGGCCCTCAGGTGGTACTGTATGAGATAGGGTTATCATTAAAATAAGAACAAAATAAGAAATATGGTGCAAAACGCTTACTTAGGGACTTCCCTGATAAGGGCTGAACACTTGATGAAGACTTCTGCTTATATCTGGGAATTTTCAGCTCCCTCTCCTCACGTGCAAGAAACTCCAGATTTGGCCGCCAAATAGTCCATATTTAAATCTTATGTACTCTATATGGAATGCAAAGGAAGAGAAAGTTTACAGAGCAAAGTTGAATGAAGTTGAAGAACTGCCTCAACCAACATACTGCTCAGGTGCGATGGACTTGACCAGCACGTTATCGAAGAAGCTACAAAATGGTGTCAAAGACTTCGAGAGTGTATCAAAGCTACAGGAGATCACTTAGAACATAAACTGTAACAATGAACTTAACGCACTTTATTAAAGTATAAATATTTAGATTTATATTTACCAAAGTCTTCAGAGTGCCAAGATATATGAGAATATAAAAGGGTTCCCATTTTATATATTAATCTATGGAATCCAAACACACCCTGCCTCTGCCTTTACAAACATTTGTAAAAGAATGGGTCATTCTAAAGAGCTCACTTAATTGGAAAATCAACACGAAAACTGTGTGCCAGGAGCATGGCATGGGTTTCCATGACTGAGGAGCTGCATGCAAGCCTTACATCACTAACCACAATGCAAACATCGGTGGAGTGGTGTAAAACACACTGACTCCGGACTCTAGAGCAGCAGAAACGTGTTCTGTGAGGTGATGAAGCACATTTCTCTATCTGGCAGTCTGATGGATGATTCTAGGTTTGGTGAATGCCAGGAGAAGTTTACCTGCCTGACTAAATTATGCCAACTGCAAAGTTTGGTGGAGGAGGGATAATGCTATGGGGTTTGGCATAGAGCTCTTAGTTCCACTGAAGGGAAATCTTAATGCTTTGGCATACCAAGACATTTTGGATGATATGGATGGAATGGTATGTTTCCAACTTGGTGGGAACAGGTTGGGGAAGGCTGTTTCCTGTTCCAGCATGACACATGCACCAGTATACTAATGTAAAGAGTATCAGTAAGGTACTGGGCTGGCACACCTGCTTCAGTGAGTCTTAGCATAGATTCAAGTCTCCGTATTGACCATTGAGTGATGAACACAGGTCTTCCTAAAGATTTACAGACAGTTTTGATAATGTCATTTGAGAGTGCTATCTAACACGTCTCCAAATTGTCTCATAGCTGTTCACCTGGGTTGAGATCTGATGAGTCTGAAGGCCATAACATATAATATACTGCATTTTTATTTCCATCAAACAATTCAGTGATCCCTTGTGCCCTGTCGAGTCATCCTGAGCGACCACACCCATCAGGATAGAAATGTTTCATTATAGTATAAATGTGCCTAGTCAGAGGAATGATGAATTGAGTTGCAGTGAGAGAAAGAGAGAGAGGGAGAGGGGGGTGAAATAGAAGAATTTATTCTCTTTTATAAAAGTTTTTTTTGAAAGCTTTTTTGGAAACAAAAAAGTTGATGTTTGAGCCTTATCAAATGACCTTAAGTATATGAAGGGTCCTTCTGCCATCTGTGTTGATAAATGTTATTCATAGTGTCTATAACATAGTGGTATATTGGGTATTTTAATATAAAATATGTTAACCACCTAACTAAGTAAATAATATCTAGCAGGTGTTTAATATATGATTGAATAATAATTCTTGCTTGAATACAGAAGAATGATTTTATTTTTATTCCATGCCAGCTGGCTTGGGTGGTTCTTATTGCTCTCTTGGCCCAAGCCATATGCTGCACTGTGAAAGGCTGTTTCTGGAGTGCATCAGTGCACTCAGTCCTGTATTAATAGCTAATCATGGAGGAACTATGTATACTAACTGACAAATTGACAATTAATTGACAAATAATAGAACACTAATGCAACATGGAAACATGCATCTTTTTTTAAAAATCAGGTGGTTCTTATAATAATCCTTTGAGAGTGAAAATTTTATAATTAATTATTCGCAATGCTTGATATCAAGTAAAACTGAAAGACAAAATCATTTTGAGTATCAAATATGATTTAGTTTGTCTCATTGTCTTATAATCAAACAAACAGATGAAGACAAAGAACATGCTGGACCAGGATTCATTTCCACTTCATTACAAACACACTGCAAATATGGAATAAGTAGTCAGTCATTTGGATTTACATGACAGTATCTCACCAAAACTTGATTTCATTGCTTATATTTATTTTAAAGAAATTTCTAATTACTAGATTGTGTTGTGTAGGTAGTGGGATCAATTCCCGTAGAATAAACATAAACCAATTACCTTAGAAAATCACACGTCGGTATTGACACAGCCAGGAAAAAATAATCATAGTACTACATTAACATGCTTAATGCATGTGTGGTTGAATAATGCAGTGGCTGGCTCATAAGGCCTAGGCTTAATCAGTACAATAGAATGCAAATGTACAAAAAGAAATGTTCATGTAACTGCATTTGCATGGATACATTTAAGTGAGTAAGAAACCCACATTTTCAGTGTGGTTTCAGACTTTCAGGAGGAGAAGCTGCTATTATTTTTCTGGCCAAAGCAGGCCAACCCTGACAATGTCACTAAACACCTGTACTGAGCCTGGACTATGCTAGACCATGAACCCTGTAGCCATAAGTTTAAAAAACGGTGAAACATTCCACAGGTAAAAACTTCTAACGTGAAGGTAGCTCTAATGTAAAATTATGTTATATTTATTTTAAAAAGTCCAGCGTATCAGGTCCAACTTCAGTGTTAACACTCATGTAATTCAAGTGTAGGAGGCAATGTGGATGAACTAACTGGACCGCTGGAAAAAAATGACTAGAACTGTGGCATCATTAGACCTTGTGGAAAAAGTTCACATCCATGCTCTCTTTACTTTAACATTTTTTTTTAACAAACCAGTAACTTCAGCATTAATATAAATAAAAGTATTGTTAACACAGTAGCAAAATAATGCTAATGAAACCTTCCTGCATTTACTGTTTTTTTATCCATGAATTCAATAAATAAGTCATAAATGAAGTTAGAGTATGTTCCAGGATATGATGACAACTGACTGAACTTTGGTCTCCAGCTATAAATATTTGAATTTTCCTCACAGTGTGGCAAAAATGATAATATCGTTCGTCAGCAGTTGTGGGCTCAATTATTCATCCGTATAAACATTGTTTAATGTAAGTGTTTGCTTTATTCGATTATTTGCTTTATTATTAAAAATGTAACATGTTCATGTGTTATTGTACTTGTGTATTAATACTGAAATACACTCTACACCCATGTACCTTGTTTCTCTTACGGCAGTGACATGAAGTAGGGTCACTAGAGTTCACTCTAATTTCACGATAGCATTTGAACCACCAAAGCATATTACTGCACATGAACAATATTACTTGTCTTTTACATTTAAATGTATTCATTTAAAGGTAATGAAAGGCCACAGTGTTGAAGACAGTCAGAAATGCTGGAAAGCATGTGAAGAGTTGGCATCTTATTCAGTAAACCTACCTTCAGTTTCACTATTTCATTATTCTGAAAATAATGATCTAATCAAAGTAGTCACAAAGCAGCCATTGAATGAATCAAGCTTACGTATTACATCTGATGAGAAAGACCGACCACATGTTCATCAGGCCCTAGTGAATGTGGGAAACTGTTACTCAACCTGAGCCAGACAATGATCGGGAAGTAATGTTCAGCTCAATAACAGCCAAATTTGTCTGAACGAGTCGTCCAAAGGGGAAGGTGAATGGACACATAGGGACAGAGAGCTAACTGATCGGCATCTAATCTCAGCATGCGATCTTGTTTACCTTCTTTTGATGTACCTCCTTCCTCTCACCAAGAGGGAATACATCTTTATGGAGGTTAATTAGCTCATTATCCCTGACCACATAAGGCCAATCATTTATTGCTGCACTTGACTGCACCCGGTATTGTACAATATCAGATAAAAGCTCTCGAGGCTTTGCGGAACGCTCGGGAGGATTCTGACAGAGCTAGAGTTCTAAGTCACAGGCCAAGGAAAAGATTTTTTCAACTCCCTGCTGGCTCTCACAATATGCACACAGCCTTGAAGGTAATCACTTACTCAGTAGGAAGATATGTTAAAAAAAGGCAGATTGATGATTTTTCTGGGTTTTTATTTCAGTCTGATTCTAAAAAAGATTTATTTAAGTATCCAAACCATTTACTCAGTGTTTCTTTCTTCTCTTATTCTTCTTATAGGATGCTGCAATGTTAGCATGTATGGATTTTTCATTCCTTTCTTCAACATTAGTAACCACTGCTATGAGGAGACAGTGCTCAAAATTCAACTGAATTTTGCAATTCATTTAAACTCCTCTGCAGAAATAAGGGATAAGGGAGGATTTCCCTGTCCTGGTCACTTCAGAGTTATTTGATCAGGTTCCTGTAATCAGGACACTCAAGGACTTTTGCAGTACCAAAGTTCCTCCTATGTTTCAGATTAATCTTTGCCCCGATATGAAATCTCAGGATTTCCCTTCAGAATGTCTCTGTACATCATTCCTCAGTTTTAATTCTGAACCCCTGTTCCAAACGCTGTAAGACTCTCATGGCATAATGATGTTGCAGCCACTAATAAAACTGGTCATGTGATGAGAAATGCCTGGTGAATGCCTTTTACTGAGGAATGGCATCTGGCATTTTCTCCATCTAGATTTCCGGAATTCCATCATCATCCTCAATAAATCCTTTTACCTTCACCCCATTTGCTTAAGAAGGCTAAGTTTTGAGAGTCAGTGAGAGTTATAGCGGTTAATAAAATACTTCCATTTTAGGATAACTTTGTAAATGCTTACGTTAATGTGATATTTTAAAATCTGTAATAAATTTGACAAAACGTAAGAAAAGCTGTAACATATCAAACTGTGCTCTGAGTACTTTCTTAATTAACTCTATAGGTATTTACAAGGACTACTAATGCACATACAGTATACTTACACTTTACACTGCTTTCCTTAGAAAAGACAGTTATCTAGAAAGTCATCTGACCCCAGCTAGACCGCCATATGTGCCAGACGGCCACTGGCTCCTGCTATTAATGCTCTTTAAAAAAGTGTAGTGGGCTTGAGTCGAAGACCTAGAGCTGTAGTCCGTTAACAAAAAAAAAAAGCTAAAAAGTTTGAAAAAGCATTAATATTTCTATTTGCAACCTTATTAATTTAATGACCAGAAAAGAACTTACAACATTTAAAAGTGTAATTCGGTGCACAGCTCCTTTTGTACTAATTTATACAAACCCATCTTGACCTAAAACAAATGGATGGCTGAGAGTGACAATATGAAATAAATGATGGGAATAATTTATTTTAAATAATGAATTAATACATAAAAGGATAATGAATTAAAATGTGATATGATATGAATACATTTATGAAGTATGAATTATAGGTAATTATATCATTCAGCATTTATTTGATTGTTTCTGTATTTAACTACTTACTTCACTATTCAGGCCTGGTTTATGTCATGAAATATTTACATATTTCCACATCATCATTCAAAGCTAATAGAAAAGCCTGTTTCATTAGAATTGAATTCAAATTGATTGCTTTTGCCTGGAGGAATTCTGCGATCAGAAATTACTGATATGAATATGCAAGTCGTTATTCTTCTGAGGAGTGTCTGGAATACATGAATATCGTACCTGATTTCATGGGAAACAGCTTTGTTGTGCTGACATAGAACAGGAAAGCATCTCCGACCAATCATAAACATGAGAATAGTAATAAATGTGTTTCAGTTTCTGTTCATGCATAAAAAAATTATTAAGAAAGTGAAATATCAGCAAAACAAATGTCTTTCTGATCTCCTGGTGTTTATTCACATAACTCTACTGGCCAGACCCTGAGGAGGAAGTTGGTGGATGCTTCAGGTTTTTTTTACTGCTCTTTTGCCCATCTGAATTGCCACCCAGATGCTCTAAATGCACAAGAATCCTGTTCTGAGGCATACATCAAGTTTAAAACACACTTTAATGCTACAACCCCAATTCCAATGAAGTTGGGACGTTACGAAAACATAAATAAAAACAGAATACGATGATTTGCAAAACCTTTTCAACCCATATTCAATTGCAAACACTACAAAAATGCAGGCATTTAAACTAAGTGAATGTTTGCAAAAAAAAAACAATCAGTTTATCTATTTGAACATTAAATATATTTTCTTTGTACTGTATTCAATTGAATATGGGTTGAAAAGGATTTGAAAATCATCGTATTCTGTTTTTATTTATGTTTTACACAACGTCCCAGCTTCATTGGAATTGGGCTTGTACAAACTGCTTGAGCCAGTATCACTGATGCTAACCCATGTTGAGTTGCCTTCTACTGATTCATCTTCAATGCGGGATACTTGATGCAATCCAGTGTCAGTTTCTGCTCTGGATTTGATGGATGATTTAATTAACAGATTACATTTTTTCATGACATGCACCAAGGCCTTAGCATGAAATGAATAGTGAACAGTAATAGTAATAGTGAAATAAATAATTAAAGACACATATATGTTGAAATAAGCGATTAAATATGACCTATTACGTTTTTATATATTATATTTAAACTGTAGAATTAATCTTAACCTTAATGTAAATATTTGACATTTTTCATAATGGCACCTTCAGTCCTCAATAACATAATTCTATTATTGAATTTTTAATGATGTTAGAAGAAGAGACAGCATTTTATGAGGTCTGTCTGGAAAGTAATGAGAATTTTTAAAAAACATATTTATTGAAAAAAAACTACAATTCAATATTGATCACCTTCAAAATATGATCCTTTGAACCCACAAAATGCTCCCAAGGCCTCTGCCATTGTTGTAGCAGTGCTTGGAATCATCAGCTGTGAGTCTCAGTCACAGCTCTGTGGAGGATCTTTACCAAAAGCGGTAAAGCGGTGGCCTTTGTTTTAATCTTGGCCTTCTGGTACAAATTCTTTATGTACGATCACTTGAGAATGGAGAATCAACAGACGACGAACAGTGATTGATTTTGATTTGCTCATTTGGGCGAGGTGATGTCGTCTGCTATTCAGCACTTGCCTTTTTGTCTCAGGATTGTCCTCTTGTTAAATGATCCAACATTTTCCGCAAACTCACTTGTATTGTTCCAGTGACAAGGCACTTCATCAGGGCTTCACAAAAACAAATGGCTGGGCACAGTGAAGGCTAGAATGCAAGTGAAACAGGTCCTACTGTGTATCAGATTTTTTTGTTAAGAGCGTAGGGTGGGGTGGACCCAAATGCAGTGACCCAGCTGCCTAAAGGCAGCCCCCAAATACATATTTATTTGTTGGTTTCCCTTTTAAAGAGGGAATTTATTCAAGTCCTTATGTTTTTATAACATTTATTTGAGGTTGCTGCATTTGTGTGTGAAAGGTGCTTAGTGTGTTACTGCACGAGGCTGGACTCTAACTGGTGTCCTGACTCGACGTGCTACCGTCGTGCAATCCCGGAATGGGGAATGCAGATACTAGGCTGAGAAAAATAGTTATACATTTCTCTGTTCTTTTTCTTTCTCACTTAACAAACAGAAACTTGGGATATTCATCAAAATGGTGATGAACAAAGATACCCAAGTGATGGAGCATGAACTTAAATAAAGGACCCTTAAAAAGTGCCTTAGAGTTCAATGCAAAACTGCTCTGTAGGTAAATGAACACAAAGTGCTCTCATTAATTTCTTCTCCTCCTTTGCTTTGCTGCAATTCCCCAGCACAACTCCCCTCTAACGTTCTTCGAACTTTTTCTAAGCACTTGTTCTTTCTTTTAGTCTCTTGAACAGAAGTCGCCCCGCTTCCCTATCGTGATGCAGCCCCTTCTCAGAGCATCTCTGTCTCCCTTCTATATATCAGGATGAGATGGCACTTTATTATAATAATGCTTTGTCCCTGCTTCAAACTTTGTGTCCTACCGCCAGCCCTCTAAGAGACCCGACGTTTCCAAATCTTTCCCACAAAAATACCTCATGGTTAGCACTGCTACTGAATACTAAAAATGTGAGAGAAAACACGGCTTCCAGACATGCTTAAATGCACGCTGGAGCAGGTGGTTCTCATCAACACTGATTGGCGCTGTGGTGTCTGGGTGTTGTGGTGCTGTGCTGGCTGGGAACTCTAGTCCCACTCTGAGCATGCTTACAATCACGGCAGGATTAATGGACAAATAAAATTTCTGAGGGAACTTAAAAAGCAAGTGTGCAAGTGTGTATCACTGGGGTGCCAGTCTGGAGTTTGCCAATCATACATCACATATATATACAGGGGTTAGACAATGAAACTGAAACACCTGTCATTTTAGTGTGGGAGGTTTCATGGCTAAATTGGA
>JAOVVG010000029.1:8427541-8442584 GCA_028566375.1 Leptodoras nelsoni
ATTGGCGCCCTGTCTAGGGTTGTTCCTGCCTTGCGCCCTATGTGGCCGGCTAGGCACCGGCTCTCCCATGACCCTGAAAATGAATAAGTGAAATTACAAAATAAATAAATGAATTTTGACCATGCCATTATTTTTTTTGGGCTGGTTTGGTTATTTCTATAGCTCCTGATCTCGTCGGAATTCCATACCTAACAGAGCTATGTACTGAAAATGGTGCCATAAAGAAAAAACATCCAGGGAGTCCTGCACACAGAAATGCTTTGTTATGAGAGGGCTCTAAAGAGAATGGCCAGACTGGTTTAAGCTGACAGAAAGGCTACACTAACTCAGATAACCATGCCATACAATCATGGCGAGCAGAAAATCATCTCAGAATGCACAATGATGGACAGGCCAAAAACAGCAGAAGACCACGCCAGGTTCCACTTCTGTCAGCCATGAACAGAAAGCTGAAGCTACAGTGTGCACAGACTTACCAACACAGGATGGCTGAAGAAAAAAAAAAACAGGGCCTGGTCTGATGAATCTCAATTTCTCCTGAGCAAGTCTTTTGTAGACTCAGGTACATGTTCTATATTAAAACAAGAAAATCCTGCACTGCAACTAAAATAGGGTTTTGAGAAAACAGAGCCTTATTTGTTCTCATCAAAGCCATATGGCAGAAAAGAACACCCTTCTATCACACTTCGTTGAAATGATTTAGGAAAATGTGTGGAGGCAGCATCTTGCTAATTGGATACAGTAGCTGCAGGGATTTTGCATCTGGTGGCCCGAGGGAACATGGAGCAAAAATAAAACAAACGGAGAGACTTGCTGCTGGAGGCAAACAGTCCAATAAGGAGAAGAAGAGACTGTGGTCTTGGATAAGCCTCAGGCTTAATGGAGCAGGTATACTGTACATTAAGCAATAAGAGAATTGAATCATGTTTTGCTGTGATGTGATATGTAAAGAGCAGTCAGGAACATCCAAGCATGTTGTCTTGATGCATGTTCAATAATCCAGGTATGTAATTCCCAGAAAGTTGGATGCAAAGTGACTCATCCAAGTGACATCTTTAGTCTCAGCTGAATATGCTACAATGAGTGGAGACGTGGATGAGAGATGAAATGCATCTCCACACTGAACCTTGTTTCCAGATTCAACTTTCTGGGGATTTAAGTATGTTTGACTTCAGTTTGCTTTCAGATTTATTTGTATAGTGCTTTTGACAGTGGCTATTGTCATAAAGCAGTTTTGCAGAAACATAGTTTTAGATCCCTAATGAGCAATCCAGAGGATAAACCCAGTGAGACAACATAAGGAAGAACCCTCAGAGGAACCCAAAGGTAGCCCATGTTTGTTTGGGCAAAAGCAGAAAATGGGATTATAAATTATTACTATGCCACAATTGTGTAAACAAATGTACCAGTACTAAACGTGTTGAAAGGATGATCACTATAAACATAATAGGTCTTTAGGATTACAGCAGCCTTTTTTTGCTAAATGAGTTCTAACAGTCTGCTTGTACTGTCTGCAATGTCAAGTGATTATGGGACATAACAAGGAGATCAGTAGGGTATCAGATCGTAATTGCTTCATTGCTTTGGAAGCATAGTACAATGGCAAATAACGACAGAACACAAAGAAACTGACCTTTTGACAACAGCATAAAAACAGTGTTTGTGGCAGCAGCGCGATCAGGCGGGATCTGGCAACGGGGGATGGAGCCGGGAAAGGCATGAAAGGTGAGCACCCGCACCTGCTCCTTATTTCTGAACCTAATTGCCCTTTTGTATCTCTCACTCTGTGTGTGTGTGTGTGTGAGTATAGTGACAGGGGATTAAAAGGGAGCAAAGGAGAGTGTGCGAGAGTGCCGCGAGGGGAGAGAGCTCACTTAAAAGCCCATTAAAAGCAAAAAAGCTGAACTTTTGAGTTAAAAATAAATAAAACTGTTTATGTTGAGTCCCAAACCCACTTTCCTGACTCTCATTTCATACAATGGTGCCCGAACAGGGACTTGAACCCTGAACGCCGACATGGAGTCCTTGCCCTTGGGCAGCATCGTCCAGTCCCTCGCCACTATGCAGCAGACCCAAACCAATGCCTTCCGTGCACGGGAGGACCATGAATGCCAGGTCCAGGCCCTATTCGCAGTCCAGAAGGAGGACCGGCAAATGCTGTGGGATTTGCTACACACATCAGGTGCCCGGCATCCATCCATGCCTCCCCTGATGCCACCCAAGATGGGCCCTATGACAACGCAGAGGCCTTCCTCTAATGTTTTGAGTGCTCTGCGGAAGGTGTAAGGCTTGCAGGAAGACCAATGGGCTTCCCGCCTCTTTCCGCTCCTGTCATGGGAGGCCCAACTTGCCACATATCAGCATGCTGAACTATCCAATCCTCTGGCGGGTGATCATGCAGCGGGTAGGCTGGTCCCCGGAAGAACACAGGAGAACGCTGGAGAACCACGCAGTGTGGTGTCACCAGATGTCACCAGCTCTCTGACTGATCTCACTAAAAAGGGAGAATCAGATGTGGTCCAGTGGACGAAGCAGTGCCAAGAGCACTTTGTGGGGCCCTCTTTTGCACTCTCCTGACTTCTGTCTCCCCTTTATGCTACAGACAGTCACATCAGACAGAGGGGTGGGGACCGTTGTGTTGGAGGGAGAGGAGCACCCCATGCTGTACATCAGCCGAAAGCTCTCGAACTGTAGGTACAGCACCGTTGAGAAAGAGTGTCTGGCCATCAAGTGGGCGGTCTTCACCCTCCGCTACTACCTGCTGTGGAAGGCCTTCACCCTCTGTTCAGATCATGCCTGCTCCAATGGCTCCACTGCATGAAAGATGCTCACCAGCCTTTCAAGTTCGAGTTGATCCACAGGTCAAGTGCACAGATGGCCGTGGCGGACTTCCTCTCCCCCCCGATGGGGGGCAGGATGCTGGCCGGACGGCTCCCCGGCCTGAGTGGGGCGGTGGGGGTGTGTGGAGGCGGGTGCGTGATCTGGTGGGATCTGGCAACGGGAGATTGAGCCAGGAGTGGCACGAAAGGTGAGCACCTGCACCTGCTTCTTATTTCTGAGCCTAATTGCCTCTTGTCTCTCTCCCTCAGTGTGTGTGTGTGTGTGTAGTGACGGGGGTTTAAAGGGGACAGAGGAGAGAGCCACGACAGGAGAGAGCTGACTTAAAAGCCTGTTAAAAGCTGAAAAGCTAAACTTTTGAGTTAAAAATAAATAAAATGTTGTGTCCCAAACCTGCTTTCCCAACTCTCTTTATGTGCAGTGTTATTCTTTAATCTTTTTGACCAGCCCTTCAAAAATAGTCTTATTACAGATTTTAAACTCAATATTTCCTCCAGTCATCATCTGAATCCTTACATACGTCATCACATGAGTCTTTCAAATTAAGGGCCTCAGAAGACATATTGTTGACTGGTTTGACACCAAAGCAACCCCTTAATAACAGCTGTGTGGCCTGGCTTTGGTTAGTGTAAGGCCTGTGGTTTTATTCTGTACCACTTCCTCCTCAGCTTCAGACAGAAACACTGCTGGAGAGTTTGATCTAAAGAACCAATGTGGAAAGCCTCGTTTAGCAACCCTGAGAGCGTTCCGAAAGACCCGCTAAGTCTGTCAACTGTTTTATTCCCTTTTTGATAAGTGCTCCCATTCAGCCTGAAATACATCCAAGCAAGCAACAATGCTGAACAACTGCTTACTCTGGAATGGAGGCTTTTCTCAGTGGAGGCATTCTGTTCATGCCATGTAAGGCAGGTAAGTGCAAAGGTTTTGTTTTGTTTTTTTTTGATGGAAAGGAATCTTGTAAATAGTACTAAAAATAAACATGCTCAATTATTAATGTTTAATGTAAATATCACAGAATCCGTGTGTATCAGCACTCCTCAAAGATAAGAATAATAGCACATGAAACATGCAACATGAAAGCTGTTCTTTGCAGACTGCTAATACAAAATTCTTCAGCTAAAATAAGAACAGAACCTTGTAGATTCAAATACATGGTGTTTCTCAAAAAAAAAAAAACTTTCCCAAACTATCAAAAGACCTACAGTCCTGCAGAGGTTTACCCTACAAGAAAATCCTTCAGAGCTCTTATCCTGGTGCCCCACTTAATCGGATCCATAAAACATGAGCTACGCTTTGAATACACATGTTCAGGCTTTGGGTTTGAAGTAAAAGTTGTTTTATCCAGCTACGTTTTAGGGATCTAAAAATTTAATTAGGAATGGGCTGGTACATGGAGGCATTAGAGAAACATGGCTCATTAATGTCTGACTTGTTATGCTAGCTTGTACTTCCTGATGATGCTTATATGTCATTAGTGAATTGTGGAGTGGAAAATATCTCTAAACTTAAAAGTTCTCACGTTGGTGTTTGTTAGTTGTCTATGCTTTAATCAGTGTTTTTAAACCCTGACACAAGGAAGCAGGAAACAAAGTCAAGCCATCGAAAATTCCATTTTTTTAAATTAACACTTAGCACAAGCTTCCTAACTATTAAAGATCACCATCTGATTGGCTTAGCAGCTTTTTAGATCAGGATATAGCCACTGCTAACAGCATTATATCTTTTAAACTTGTTTTTGGTTTGGTAAATGCCATAAATGTTTAAGGGCGTTGTTTTAAGGGAAATGTGGCTGGCCATCAAACCACCTCTTACTAATGAAAGCTACAAGTCTGGGGAGCAAGAACATTTCTGGCAACAAATTTATTTCATTCATCTTCACTAACCATTTTATTCGGCCTGGATCTGGAGCCTATCCTGGGAATACTGGTCATGAGGTGGGGCCAGTCCATCAAAGGGCAGCATGCAGGCACACAGTCATGCGTAGTGGAAATGTAGCATAGCCAATCCACACTAAAAACACTGTAATATGCAGTCAATTTAACAGAACATATAGTTAACATGAAAATACTTACTTTTACTAAATTTTAATAAATATGTGTGCGGTAGAATAGCACAGCAGCAATAACGCTGCTTCAGAATGCCAGTAATCGGGGCATGAGTTCAGGTCACAGTGAGGAAGTAACAGAAAAACTGGTATATATCAGTTTATACTTGGTAGGTCCCCCACAACATTGAATTCTGATGCAAAATTGAATGCTATGACCCATTTCATGAGCTCCAACTATTAAGATGCTTTGAAAATTGCAAAATCGGTCAATAAAAGTGGAAACAACTCTCAAGCTTCCATAGATGTGGTGTTTCTATGCATTTTGCATAGGCTCCTGTACCAGTTTTACTTTCTTTCTTTTTGTACTTTTTTTTCAGTGCACCTGCAGGTAGGAGGAAACCAGAGATCCTGGTTTAAATCAAACACTGCATGGAGAGAACATGGAAATGAATGCCACCATCCTGTGCTAGACCAACACTGTATAGTTAAAATAATACAAAAGCATATCAGAAGAGCTTTGTTTGGTCCATAATATTTCACCAATATGAAACAAATACAACCCCAATTCCATTGCATTATATCTCACTTATATATATATATATATATATATATATATATATATATATAAATAAATAAAACAAAAAGTTTGCACCAAACTAAAGTAATTTGGTAATGGTGATATAAAGTGTTACAAAAACAAAACAATCCTTATAACATTAAGAAGGTATACATAGGCCATTAAACATGGCCTCTGTAGAAAGTGTTACCCCATACACTGTATATTCCCCTGCCTGCTACAGTAGAAATTAGATATTTTGCATTCTTCCCAGGGTTCACATGGTTTTTGTTTTTTGTTTTTTTTTACAATGACAGAAGAGGCATCTAGACCCACTCAACCAACTGTCCATCACAGCTCTTTCCGCCACCCACTTAAAGACGGTTGAGGATGCTACCAGTCTTAGACGCAGCGTTTGAGGATGGCTCATCCTTCTGTGGGACTCACTGCCAGCATGATCCATGTCTCAGATGCTGAGGAGTCTCTTGCCAGCTCCATCTTCCCTCTTCTTGCCACCCACCATGCGAGCTGTGGCTCAAGCTCAACAAGCATTTGCCCTGGAGAAGACGTGTGAACCTGAGGCCTTTAACATTTCACTGTTGCACCAGTACAAGGTGTAAGATGATGGAGGCCAAACAAATAAGTCTGGAGTGTGGCAAGGACCATGACTTGTTATGTGTAAGAGACACCACATGCAGGAAGATGGAGGAAGTGGGTGAAAATTCAGAGAGATTAGCTGCCATCAACAAGCCTTTCACATGAGCTACATGCCCAAGACACCATTCTTGGCTGGACTCTACAGCATACGGTCGGCACTAACAGAAATTCTGGAACATGTTCAACAATCAAACTCGCTATATCCCAAAGCATTTTACATCAGTGTGTGGAAAAATCAGAGCTTTGAGTTCACTTTACCTCACTGCAGTAATATTGACCTCATAGAGTGACATAATATGTGCAATTCACAATACATTTTGAATAGTGCGCTTTGGAGTTCCAAGCTTTGCTATATAAATTCTGCGACCCACCCCACATCATGTATTACAGACTTTTTTGGTTGTATAATGGTTGGTTCTATAATTCTATATAATGGTTGTATTTGGTTGGTTCTATAATTCATATATTAAGTACAACAGCAGAGACACTCACCGGAAACTTGCACATTAAAGAAATGATCATATATAAACATGATAGAGCAGCAGTGCAATAGATGAAATCATGCAGATATACATAAAGTCCTTCAGATACTGTTCACATTAAACATCAACCTGGGGGAAATGTGATTTTAGTGGCATTGACTATGGTATGGTAGTTGGTGCCCAGCTGGCTGGTTTGAGTCTGGCATCAAACTGGAATTATTTGAGGCTGAAGTACCAGAAAACTACTTGGTAGGTTCCCAACGGTATCTTGGAGGGAACGTTGCACAGTCCTCACACTAACATTTTGAATTCCAGCATTGAATTCCGATGTTACTTGCGGCATTGTCGCACGCTTATCACGTAGAACCAATTCTTGCCAGCCGACGCTGCTCACGTTCACCCAGAGCCATTTTACGGCCACGCTGCTGTCTTAAGTTCAAGGTTTTGCCGAAATTCCTGAAGCTTCCACTTCTGAAACTCTGACCCATCTCATGAGCTCTAACTATTAAACCGTGTTGAAAATCGCAAAATCGTAATAACTTGCCGTTCTCACAGTGGAAACAGTGCAAGAAGTTTCCATAGATGTCCATCACTTTATATATACACACCCAGCAGGCACAACCAATGACGTCCATAGGTGGCGTTGCTATGTATTTTGCATGGGTTCCAGTTTTTCTGGTACTTCAGTGTACACTTGTACAGTTCTCCAGTTAACTAAAATAACTAAATACATCAAATGGCTTTACTGGATTTAGAAAAAAAATACTGTGCTGCAGAGAGCATTAATATTTAAACGCAACTCACGCACAACTCCCACAACTCACTTGTTGACACACACACACTCACACTCTCACACGCACACTCACACTCACACAAAATACTGCCTGCTGAGAAACACATTTGAAGGTGATATGATATAATTAGAAATGTATCAGTGAGCATGTGATTAGTCGGAGTCTGGCAGGTCTGAGAATATGTGAGGACACCCATGGCAGCTGGACCAGACCACTGGACTACTGAGCATGCTTCTGAATTATTCACAACGTGTAAAAGCATTTGGGAGCTGCTCAGTGCTTAGTATCTCTAAAATGCCCCACTTACATGCCAGTTTATTTGGACAAATTATTATTATTAGTAGTAGTATTAGTATTAGTAGTGGTGGCAGTTGTTGTATTAGTAGCACTAGCTGTAGTAATGATAGTAGTAGTAGTAAAATGTACAAGAAGAAGACAAAGCCACATATCATTACCAAAAAAAAGGATAAAAACACACACATTTGCCTTAGTATCCTTCCACTGACATAATGATTAATGCAGCTAATTAATGCTATGCTACACCTAAATAAAAAAAACACTCAACTATTTTTGTACCGCTTAACCTTGTAAAGCCAATTATAGTAATTAAACACTGTGGCTAACTGCCATTAGGGGTGCACGCTTCTGTTTTACCTTCTTCACAGGGTTCTTCTATTGACCTATTCTGTCTGGCTCTTCCCTAACCTTCTTAAAAAGAGATTATTAATTGTACATGGATGCCATGGCTGAATCATATAAGTCTCTACAATATGTATTCCTGGCCAGTAATATGTCAAGAGGTGCCAAGCCATGGGGAGTGTTGCTAATTTCTCACATATTTCTCACAAATGTTTCAGATCATCAAACATCGTCATTTTAATATTAGTTGAAGAGAGCATGAGTAATCCCAAAATGCACCTTTTAAATGATCGTTCCATTTACTGAAGATAAAGAGTTATTCAAAACCTATTTCACCCATGTGAAGAAGTAATTGCCTTCAAACCATAACCGGTTGTGCCACCTTTGTAAAACATTTTTAATAACTTGTGATGAGTTTAATATATCACAGTGGAGCAATTTTGTCCCACGCTTCTTTGCAGAATTGTTTTAATCCAGCAATACTTATGGGTTTTCCAGCATTAATTGCTCGTTTAAGGTCTTTCCACAGCATCTCAATGGTATTCGAGTCAGGTCTTTGACTCGGCCACTACTTTGTTTCTTTTCAGCCATTCAGAGGTGGACTGGCTTGTGTACTTCAGATCATTGTCCTGCTGTAAACTGTCCAACTGCACTTGAGTTTTAGGTCGCTACCTGACAGATAGACATTCTCCTTCAGGATTTTCAAGATAGAGAGCAGAATTCATGGTTCCATCAATTATGACAAGACGTCCAGGTCCTGCAGAAGCAAAGTAGCCCCAGACCATCACACTGCCACCACCATGTTTGGCTTTTGGTATGATGTTCTTATCATGGAACATGGTGTTAATTTACACCAGATCTAAGAGTTCCAAAAGGTTACAACTTGTGGACTCATCAGTCTACATAATATTATCCCTTGTGCATCATCTGTTTTTTGGCAAATCTTTGGCCTTTGAGTTTTTTTGGTCAGCAGTGGTTTGCATCTTGCAACTCCCAAGGATGCCATTTTTGCCCTGTGTCTTTTTGTTATTGTGGAATCGTGTACATTGACCATAACTGAAGCAAATGAGGCCTTCAGATCTTCAGATGTTTGTCTGGGTCCTTTTGTGAATTTTGGTAGGTCAGCCACTCCTGGGATGGTTCACCACTGTTCTATTGTGTTGTGGTTTGCTGGAGTCCCAGAGCCTTAGCAATGACTTTGTAACCCTTTCTAGACTGGTAGATTTCAGTGACTTTGTAGTCTTTAGAACGTAGCATTGTGTGCTGCCATTTTGAGAACTTCTAGCCTGCTTGCCTGACAGGTTCTATTTAAGTCAAATTTAACAGGGCTGGCAGTAATCATGCCTGGGTGTGGCTAGTGAAATTAAACCCAAGAGTCTTCAGTTAACTGGTTGATTTGGTAGCTATGTGGCAATAATGTTTTCACATGAGGGATATAGTTTTTATATAGCTGAAGATATTTAGATGATCCTTTAAAAGCTGCATGTTGTGTTTACTCACATTAAAAAATAGAAAAAAATAGTTTAAAATAGAAGAAATTGGAAAGGGGCAAGTACCTTCTCACATCCAAACAATATTAAAATGCAGAACTATAAAACTTAGATGTATTTACAAGGCTTTGTAAGAAAGTGAGAAAGTTATTGAGTTAACACATACAGTACAGTACATTATAGTTATGGAATGTACTAATGCTTATGAGCACAGCTTGCACATCCACAGGCCCTAGAACAAGAATTTATAATAAAGGTCAAAATAAACAGTAGATATGATGTGCATGCAGTTTTTACTGTGATGACCATGCATATATCGTGAACACACTCTCAGGATTTACATACCGATTGCTTATCCTATATTAATTTTTTAGCATTAAGGATAAATTTATTTAGTACAGAGGTCCTCCAGCAACATTATTTAGCATGCATATGTCCGGACATCTTATCCTGCCTGAATAAAACATTAATATGCGTATGTTCTTTGAATCGTTTCCCTGCTGGTTTACCTCCTTCCAGGCTTGCAGAGATTTAAATCACCTTCTGTAACTTAAAGGTTAAGTTCAGAACACTTTCAGATTTTCTAAAGAACCACTCCTTCAATTATAAGAGAGTATGTGCATATGTGTGTATCCTTGCACGTCAATGCCCATTGCCTAGGAAGGGGACTTTTATTTCCGGTCATAGCAATAGCAATGCCATTCTGTATTTCTTTGCATTTGTACCTATGCTTTAACTGTTTCTGTGCACATAGCACAGATGGATGACTAGTTAAAGGAGCAACCTGAATAAATTACTGGAGAAGCATAATGAGTGCAGATGCTTCCGTACAGATGTTCAGCATGCCACAATTAAGCAATTAACATCCTGCCATGCTCTGTAGCATGTATGAAAATGCTAAGCATGCCCAACTGACCTCAAATTTAGAAGATGGAAAGACAGGATTTGAAACAGAGTTCATAATTGCAGGGGATGGTTGGGGATTGGGGTGGGGGGGTTGGGGGTTGATCACTGAGTGATCATTTCATGTACAGCACAGTGAAGATAATGCATTACAGCATTATTTAAAAAAAAATAGCAACTGTTCTTCAGGTAATGGAGAACATTAGTGTCATATTTTCAGTAAGACTTTAACCATCTGCGGCTACATAGAAAGGGGTATGTGAAGTAGATAGTGGGGCTGCAGGGCATAAATTCCCCGTTGCAAAGATGAATGTACATTTAAGAGTTCAGTGGTGCAAAAGCCATAAGCACTGGTCTATAGAGATATGGAAAAGAAATGTTATATAGTCAGATGAGTCATCCTTCACCATAAGTGGATGTGTGCAGATGTGAGAAAGAGAATAGTCTACTTATCTGCTTGTGGAGAAGGGTCACTGTGAATCAATATAAAGTTCTTCTGACTGATCACCTTTATACTTTGATAAAGCATTCCTATCCTAATGGGAGTGGACTCTTCCAGGATGGCCCTGCCCCATCCACAAGCCATATGAGATGACCTTCACGCTCACCGGATCTCAAGTCTGAATACTGAATACTGAATGAATGAATACTGCAGGTGAAGAGAGGGTTTTGCTTTTAATCAAAAATCCTGTTGCATAACTGACCATCTCATGGTTGTGTTCAGGCAAATGATTCAATAGAAGTATCAACATCATTCTGGAGAGAGACTGACTTAAGATCATCCATACCTGCCAGGGACTCGCTGAGGTCTTAATGTTGAAGGTCACGTCTAATTTTGACTATTTATTTGCTAGAACACAGTGCATATGTAGTGTGTGCTTGTTACTAAAAGATCAACAGCTTGTGTTTGTGTAGATACAGGTGAAAAACCAAACAGGATCCAATCACCCACGACTTTGTGTTGTTAAATCAGTGTCTGTATTTGAATGTATATTCTTTCATTTTGTGCAAGTTCATAGCCCGCAGTTCTAAGCTTCACTGTCTGATTTAATAAATTTAATACAATAAAACTGTTGGCATATTTTCCAGTTTGGGTATTGCAAACTTGCTTCGTGTTTGCTTTTGCTGGGTAAAAGATGGAGGTTCTATAAGGCTTATATCTGACTGCACTACTTACAGCTACTCGATAAGCAAAAAAACTAATTGTTTATGGATTATGTAATATTCATTTTGTGCACTGCAGCTTCCAGTGCTGCTTCCTGGAATCTGGTAGCACTATGTAGTCATATATCATTTTACTTGATAGAAGAATCCACCCCAGACTGTAAATTATTAAACAATTCATTCTGCATATGCTACAGAAGTCTGATTCAACAGATGTGACTACATAACAGGTTTGGGTAAGCTCAGCGATGGCTTGACACAGAAGTGAACTCAGTGCTGCTTAGGGCCGCTGTGCCACCAGAGGGCCCACAATAGCACTTGAAATGTCCCACCAGAGGGCTTAAAATGATTTTTTAGCACAACATATTATATTAGGTCAATGGTAATAATACAAAAGCTCACTATTATGTTGACGGGCTGGCTAGCTAATACTACCGTTGAATAAATTTCCCCTGCATGGCATAGCTGGAGTCACAGCCGTGTGCACGCTGTATCAGACGTTAACAGCATTTTGATACAGTCAGACTAACTTTAGGTTACAGTCCTCTCATCTGTATCAGTGGAAAATGGAAAATAAAGTAAGGTTGCCAAAGAAATGACATATCCTTCTTAAGTACAGAAAAGAAAGAAGAAGAAAACATTCATTCATTCATTTTCTTAACTGCTTATTCCTTTTCAGGGTCACGGGAGAGCCGGTGCATAGCCGGCAGCATAGGGCGCAAGGCATACACAGGCATACACATAGGGCCATCGTAGGGCACACACACACACACACACACACACACTCACACTAGGGCCACTTTAGAGACACCAATCAACCTAATGTGCATGTCTTTGAACTGTGGGAGGGAACCGGAGTACCCGGAGTAAACCCACGCGGACACAGGGAGGACATGCAGACTCCACACTGAAAGGACCCAGACCGCCCCCACCCGGGGATCGAACCCGGGACCTTCTTGATTTGAGGCGATGGAAGAGGCGCATCCATGGCTGAATAGCGTCATTGGGGATGAATTTAAGGCAAACTGTAAGGTTTGTCGGTGAGTATTTTCAGTGTCGCACGGCGGGCTCTCTGATATCAGGCAGCATGGATCAGGAGAACAACACGGCCAACATGTAAAACTGAAAAAAGCCAGGCATCAGTGAGACAGGTCTTTATACCACAGTCACCAGACTCTGATATGGTAGAGAACATTATGTTATTACTGATTCAGTTTCCTATTGAAACTACCATACAATAGTATTAGTCTACATATACTATATGGCCATTGAAAGAACAAATCATGCCAATAGATTAACTCTAAACCTGTTTAACTGTTTGAATGATCTGATTCAATTTAATTAAGAATTTGTCATCTCACTCATTCTAGACAAGTGTTTTTGTTGTTTTTTTGTTTGGGTTATTCCTCGTTAGGTAAAAACATCCCCAGGGTTCACAAAGACAGTCTGCAGTATGTAACTGTTACAAAAAAGTTTTTTACATATTTGCGCACATTTACACATTTTTTTATAAAAGTTATATACCGTTACATTCAGTTCTCAACTTCTTTAGTTTATATTATAAAAGTTCATTGCACTTTTTTTTTTTAAGTAAAAAAAAAACAAGTATTTAATTTTATTTATGACTAATTGCTTTCTTGATCACCCCTTTACAAAAAAACACAACATAAAATGCGAGTCTGGCAACTTGGGTCATGTTGGTCACGGCCAGTGGTGGGCGTCCCTTTTTTTTTTATTTGTGAAAGGTGGCAACCCTAATGCCACCTAGCATATCACTGGTTGCATTCTGCAGTGTGTGTATAAAGTGATAGACATCTGTGGAAGCTTCTAGAGCTGTCTCCATCATGAGATAGGCGTGTAACACTGCCTCAAATAAGCTCAGAATTCAATGCTAGGGCCTCAACAAACATCAGTGTGAGGTTTTTTGGGGTTTTTTTTCCCATATCTATAATGTCTTCAGTGTTTCTGGTGCTAATTTGCTGGTATGTACAGCATTTCCTTTATTTCTGTAAGAATTTTGCAGTTTCTGCGGAGCTCACATCGCAGGGGAATAGTGATAATGCAGTTACCACTGTGTCTAATTGGCATCTCAAATATATAAGGCATAATGGTCAGTTTTCACTGTTACCTCCTAAAAGCAAAAGAGCAATAGCTTTTTTTTTTTTATTTAATTATCACCACTTACAATGACATTTAAGGTCATATTAATGACAAATCCAACACAGATTTAGTGGAGAAACCAGAATGACTCCAGACTGCAATGCAGCTAGCAGTGTTGGTGGTCTTGACATGAATGCTGAAGCTTTGGAACATATACTCGAAGCATTCTACATTATATCTTACACTATACGTATATTAAACGTGAAGAAAATTGGGGCTTTTTGCATTGACGAAGATGATTCATAAACGCCTTTATACCGGCCGAGCAGCCTTTCTCAGTATCCAGGATTCCCTTAAATACCATGAACTGCTCAAAGACAAAAAGATAACTAACTGCTTCCTTGTTCCATTTCTGATGCACGCTTCCCTCAGAGCTATTAGCAAACGACTGTATAAAACTGTGCATCGGTATTCACAACATTAATGTTCCCACCTGTGTATTAAATCCTACATGCTGCACTTTAACCTCTAAGTTTCATTTCTCTCTGGGCTTGCAGTGTAATCCTTCTAATGAATTACACAGTAGATAGCGCATGATACCACACAGCATGATAATCACACTGAATTCTGAGCACCGAAAATGTTTTCTGAAAAGAGGTTCTTTGTGATTAAGCAGATGCAAGCCTTCAATATGGGGACACTCATCTAGGGATTAATTGGGCACCAAAAAAATGAAGCATAGTGGCCTAGATTTAAGAGGCATTAGTCTGGCATTAAAAGATAATTATAATTGCTGTTTCTAAGAGTTCATATGAAGGTGGTATAGGTATAGGTGTTATTAATGCAGTTTCCTTACCCAATAGGCGGGAAATACAGCCTCTTCCTATAAGATATTACTTTCTCCCTTTGGGGATTTTTTCCCCTGATTTTCTTCTCTAATTTGGTCATTTCCAAATCACATCTATTAAGATTTCTCACATATTTTAGTAATCGGGGAGGGTGAGGACTTCCTCAGACACACATGATGCCAACCACCGCATCTGTTCTAGCTGCTGATCATGCAATGTTAGAGTAACACACTCAGAGGAAGGCACTCCCACCCACCTTCTGTACGGACGAGCTGACAGACTCTCAGTGATTGGCTAGTGTTGCCCTGATTGATACGCCACCCTTTCCAACCTGAGAGCACAGCCAAGTCTGCTCTCTGAGCTCCCGGCCATGGGCATCATCTGGATCCAAACTTGCAATTTCCAGATGACAGGGCAAACGTTTTTCTATTGTGTGGCTTAAAATCCATCTGACCACTGTGCAGGACTTGTATATGTCATTCCCAAGACGAATTGACGCTGTACTGGCCGCAAAAGGAGGCCCTA
>JAOVVG010000029.1:8601924-8613408 GCA_028566375.1 Leptodoras nelsoni
GCAAACTACACACAGAAATTTCCCAGGTCGCCCCACCCGGGGATCGAACCCGGGTCCTTCTTGCTGTGAGGCGACAGAGCTATCCACTGCGCCACCGTGCCGCCCGCTACATAACCATCAATTACATTTTGTAAACTGTTATGAAAATCATCATTTTAGAAATTGACAGCATTATGCAAATATTGTGCAATATTTAATGCACAAACTTAATTTGGACATATTTTGTTTCATTGAAGTCACTAAAAACAAAAAGCTTACTATGCTTAGAAAGACTTACAAAGAAAACAAGATTAACCCCCACTGAAGTCTCGGTGTTATCCAAGGGCCGTAAATTTAAACCCACAAAGCCCACTCCCGGGGAATTCACTACAATGATGGACATGTTCATTTTAACAAGGATGACCATACTACATCATTCAGACTTGCTGAAGCCCATGCAAACCTTATTGACTTTTCCAAATATAATCTCACCAAATCATGGTGGATGCCTCCAGCAGGACAATTTCGAGCATTAGATTAATTTATCAATACTTGCAAAAGAGAAATCAATCCACCACAAGCTTCAAGCTACCCAAAGAAAAAAAAAAACTCAGTAAAAGGAATAAAATTTTTATCAAGCCAGCAGACAAAGGCAGAGCAGTTGTTGTCTGGAGAAAAGACTGTTACATCAAGGAATCAGTGATACAACTCTCGGATACCAGCTTCTATAGGCCCATCAGCCATGACATCGCACTCCAGTTACAGTAGATTCAATAGGACAGCTCCCTAATTCTGCCCTAAACCTAATGGTGGATAATTACGCAAGCTGCAGCCTTCCTATCTACTCCCCAAACTAAACAAGGAAAACAATCCTGGATGTCCCATTGTTTGAGCTTGTTCTTATCCTGCAGAAGTCATATCCAAATTTTCTGGTACTGTACATGTTCTTGAATGCTACAAAGAACAGTTCCCACAAAACAATCCTTTACTTTCTTCCATGGACATCAAAAGCCTGTATACAGTCATTCCTAATGGACTGAGAGCCCTGAGAACATTTCCTAGATATGCGACAAGAAAATGACCCACCCAATGCAATACTCCTAAGATTAATAGAGCTTCAATTCCGAACTTTAAACACAAGTAAGATGCATTAGCATGGGCACAGAATGGGCTCTCTTATAAAAACCTCTTTGTTGGATTTGTAAAACCAAAGTTTTTGGACAATTTACTGGACATGTCCCCACACTATTTCTTAGGTACATTGATGACATCTTTAGCTTTGCAAATTGAACAGTTGAGGAGCTTGAACTTTTTATTTCCTCCTTCTCCACATATATAGCACTACAAGGCATGCTAACAGCTTCTTCCCCAGAGCTGTAGTGCTCCTCAATCACAGCAGACACCTCACATCCTAGTTTAAAACTTAAACTATAACTGAACTGGATTCCAATTCCACCGAACCGAACTGGATTTAACTGCTAGTCTCTTAGTGTATAACTTGTTAACCTTCTGTGTGCTTGTTACGTGTCACACATGTGTGCTCTCACCAAGTCAAATTCCTGGTATGTGTAACATACATGGCCAATAAAGCGATTCTGATTCTGATTCTGATATATAGATAGCGCATACATGGCGCATTGTTCATCTCACTTCAAGCATAACATTTTTAGACATGTCTTTGAAGTCAGTCGAGTCCACTTTGAAAACCACCATCCATTACAAACTGACAGACTCTTATTCTTACTTGGAGTACAACTCTTCACGTCTTCCCACGTACTGCAAGAATTCCATGCACTTAGACTTAAATGTATCTGCAGTGAGAATGAAGGCTTTCATCAGAAAAGTAAGGAGCTGTGCAGTTATTTTCACAACTATGGATTCCCCAAGATTATAAGAGATCATGCCAGGGGATTAGATATATTTGCAAGGCATTAGATATACCATGGAACTCAGGGAAGATGATCATCAACAATTGGATAAAATATCACACAATAGTAACATAACCCTCCAACATTTTGAATGTCCTTTAAAAATTGATGTAAACACAAGAAGAAAACTGGTCCAGGAGGCTGCCAAGAGGCCCCAGCAACATTAAAGGAGCTGCAGGAATTTCCGGCAAGTACTGGTTGTATACTACATGTGACAACATGTAGCTGGGCTGTGGGGTAGGGTGGCATGGTGGAAGTCTTTTCTTATAATGAGAAACATCAAAGTCTGGCTACATTTTACAAAAACCTACATCAAGTCTGCCAAAAAGCATGTGGAAAAATGTGTCATGGTCTGATTAGACCAAGGTAGAACTTTTTGGTCATAATTCCAGAAGATATATTTGGCGCAAAAACAACACTGCACATGAGCAAAAGAACACCATGGCTACAGTGAAGCATGAAGCATGGTGGTGGCAGTATTATGCTTTGGGGCTGTTTTTCTTCAACTGGAACTGGGGAACCCAAAGCACACCTCCACATCAACAAAAGAATGACTTCACCAGAAGAAGATCTAAATTTTGGAATGGCCCAGCCAGAGATAAAACCTGAAGAGGGCTGTGCACATGCGAGGCCCTCACAAATGGACAGATTTGGAGTTCTTTTGCAAGGAAGAGTGGGCAAAGATTGCCAAGTCATAATGTGCCATGCTGATAGACTCCTACCCAAAAACACTGAATGCTGTTATAAAATCAAAAGGTGCTTCAACAAAGTATTAGTTTAAGGGTGTGCATTTTTTCTAACCACATTATTGTAATTTTTTTCTCCTAAAAGATTTCAGTTAGTTTTTCAATTTAATTGTATAGACTATGGGTCACACTAAAGGTGAAAAAAGTTCTGAAATGATTCATCTCAGTCTCATCACAAAAACCTAGCTGTTATGAAGAAGAGGGACAGACAGTGCAGATGTCATTATTATAATGAATACACAAACAAACAGAAAACAACACACAGGGACTAAGACTAGGCATGAAAAAAACTCACAAATAACGATGGCTATGGTACAACACGAGACAGGCGAGATCAAAGACACAAAACAAATGCAATACAGAGTGTGCTCTGTGAACTGCGAACATATATTCGTGATAACCAAGTGTATATGAGGAAGAGGTGATAGTGCTTAGTGACATGGCTGGGTCATGGGATGTGCAATGGCTGTTAGGACCTGTAGTCCAAAGTGCTTCATGGTGACACTGGTATTTTAATAGGGGTGTGTAGACTTTTTATATCCACTCTATACATATCATGTATACATCTTCAGATACACATTGTCCCTGTTTGATATCTGTTCAACAAGTACGAGTCAACATCAAAAACAAAACATGAAGAAGTTAAATGCAAACTGATTCTCAACCAGGATGTCATGCATCTCAGTTTGGCACATTTGAAACGCATGATCAGATGCTATTGTCAGAATCTTTTGATGCCACTAGCTGTCTGGCAGCATTCATTAGCATGGAAAAATCCTCTCGAGTCAACATGCCAACAGAAGACTTGATCGGTCATGCGAGACAAATGTTTGCCAGCTGTTATTGTGTGATTTTTGGTGCTGGAATGACGGTGATGGAATGTAAATGAATGTGTTTTCTTTTGTTGTTGGTGCGCACACAGACTAATGAGTGTCATATGAACTCAAAATGTATCTGTCCTTTGTGTGTGCTTTGTGTGCATGTGTTGATGTTTATCATTATATGAGCATGGAGGTTATAAAGGTTAAGAAAGCCAAATTACTAAATGAGTAGAGTTTACATGTCATAATTAATACCATCATTACATTGCATGCTTTATCATGGTCATGATTGATCCATTGGTTGAACCAGTATATCCCAGGAGTGAGGTGGGAATACACCCTGGATGGGACACCAGTCCATCATAGAAGACTATGATCACGCTCATTTACATACTTATTTACATTAATCTGAAACGAAGAGTTGCAATTCCACTTACTGGTATGTTTTGGGAGGTGAGAGGAAACTGGAGAACCAGGAGAAAACCCACACTGGCACAGGGAGAACACATGAAATGGTTACATGCTCCTGCTACCCTGGAGCTGTAAGCTGTCAACACACACCATGCCCCTGTACCAGCTTAAAGACAGTAAGCGAGAAAATAAAATAAAAACCTTTCCTTTAAATAAATACTTCTTACAGTAAATTTGGGAGATGTGCAGTTGAATTATATCATTCATTCATCTCCAGTAACCAGTTTATCCTGGTCGGGATCACTGTGGATCCAAGCCAATCCCAGTAGATTATTACACTTCAATGGATTTTCAAGATTTTTTTTCCTGTGAAAATTTTGTTCCACACCGTTTAACTATTGCATACAAAACATATTCTGCAAAAAAAATAAGACGATAACGCAACAATGGACCTTCATCTGGCCATCAGAAAGCATGTGCATTGTAACTTCTTTTACGTGAAATATTTTGTCAGAACATACACTGTGTATAACTGTTCATTCCTCTGTTACTTGAAATAACTGTTTCCGTTGGCTTTTGTGTTTTTCCGGACGGGTTAGGGTCAGGGTTTGCACATAAAAATAAAGCAAAAGAGGCAGAGAGTAATAAGCATATGTATGTCATGTATGTTTGTTGCAGTACTTTTCTGGGCTCTATTTACCTACAGTGAGGGGGGGCAGTCAGTACCATAAAGTATGCAAACACATACATGTATTCATGCCTCATGTCCAGTATTCCTGGAATAATTATGACCATGACCATGACCAGGATAAAATGAAGATGAATGAATGAATGAGGTGGAATGGGCTGTGTAATGACTATCTAAAATAGTCTTGGTTGTAGTGAAAAGATGCCCTACCTCTCCTCTTCATCATTCTCCTCCTCCCTAAAGCTGGAAGCAGATAAAGCCGGTATTGTCCATGCTGATGAAGTGCCTAAGCTCAATTTCAGGAATAAAAACCCAGAGAAGATCAAGATCATTTTAGCCCCTTTGACTCTTCCCTTCTGAATCTTTTGTTCCAGTCAAAAATACTAGGCTCCCAAACAAACCCCTTTCACTAATTAAATAATAATAGGCCTTCTGCAAAATTGTGCAGACCTTGGCCTATGTAAGTTTAATTAATCGGCTTTTAACACATTTTAATTCATATATGATTCTGTATATATCTCTTGTCTTTTTTGTGCATCTGCATTGCTCTGATTGTGGCCTTGAGCAAGGATTTTCATGGGATTATGTGAAGTCAGTTACAGTACAAAGCTTAGAACAATGTGTTATGCTTTACCATATGATTTGCCTGTGCATGTTGACAGGAAGTACTGAAGGAAGTTGGTCCTGGTCTGTTTATTTCCCTAATCAGCTGTGGAACGACAGCACAGGCAGGTGGCAGCCGGCCAGGTCATGACTTCCCTGGGATGATGGATGTGTCCGCAGCAAAAGAACTAAGCACCAAGTGCAGCTACCTGTAAATACATATACACACTGAAATGGCTGCAGTATAATGCCCTACATTGAACTATGGACAGATGTCAGGTTGCTCCTTTTAGCATAGGTACTGAGAAAATATTGGTGTAAGTTAGTGCTAATTGTAGACTATATATATAAACATTATGACCACCTCCTTTTCTCTACACTTATTGTCCATTTTCCCAGTTCCACTGACCATATAGCTGTACTTTGTAGTTCTACAATTACAGACTGTAGTCTGTCTGTTTCTCTACACACTCTACTACTTTTTAATGATTTGTGAATTGAATATACTAATTGTTATAGATTTACAAGTGAAATATTTGCCCATTTGTGCTGTGTACAACACTTGAGCTGCTGATCCTCCTCTTTATTATGATCACCATACATTTTCAATGGGAGACAGATCTGGACTGTAGGCAGGCCAGTCAAGCACACACACTCTCTATGTCTATGAATCCATGCTGTTGTTGTCCAGAATGAGGTCTGACATTGTCCTGTGAAATAGACATGGAGTTCTTGGGAAAGATGTCCCCCCAAAATACCTCTGTATCAGTGGTACTTTCACATATATGCAGATGACCCATGCTGTGGGCATTGATGCACCCATGCAATCACTGAAGCTGGTTTTTGCACTTTTTGTTGGTAACAGTCTGACCATGAAATACTTTTTTTTTTATTTACCTCAGATGACTTTGGGCCCAGAGAACTCACCAGGGTTTCTGTGCAAAAAGACAATGATTTTCCAGTACTTCCAAGCCCATATGTACATAATGGTAGCATGATGGTTTCTCAAAAACCACTTAAGGGCTCGATGGTCACACACATTCTGCAGCAGTTTCCCTACTTGGCCTTTACACACCAAGATTTCCCCCGACTCCCTGAATCTTTTCATGATATTATGAACTGTAGATGGTGAAAAAATTGTCATTGAACTTCCTGACAAACTGACAAAGTGGCAAACCAGAGGCAGCAACTGAAAAATAATTATTCATGTACGAAGATCGCATCTGAAAATAAGAATAATAAATAGAAAATAATAAATAAGAAAATAATGAAAAGTCTCATTTGAGTCATAATTATGTAATGATCCAGCAGCACAGAAAGGGATTTAGTTCTAACCATAAAGATTTCCTATAATTCATATCTTGATATTCAATTCATATATTGTAGGTATTGTCCTGGTGTTTGCACTACTTTCCCAGAAATATATAGAAAATGAATGTGTTTATGTGTAATTCTGGGAAATCAAAGCCACGAATCATGTTTCCAGTAGAGTCGATCATTCAGCTGAGAGAAAAAAAGATTCTAATTTGAGAAGTCTGAAAATAGTGCTGGTTCACACAAAAGAAATGAAAAACATCAATTATTAATCCTCTTCTCTATCTTAGTCTAAAAGATATATTGAACAAGAGCTGGATTATACTGTTCTGTTCCCAGTTCATTTTAAAACATGTTCTATTAAATTCTTCATAAGTAACCTAATATTACCAGAAGGAAGAGTAATAAAGACAATGACTGCTAAGGGGTATCTTAAACATCTCTGTTGGGCTGACACTTGTATCTGTAACCTGCTTGTAAATGTAAAAGGAATTGAAGAACAATTTGCTTCTGCCCTTCTTTTGTCTTCTCTTTAACAGTTATTATCTTTTACGTCTCTCTAATAAAGGGTTCCCAAAAAAGTTGCCATTGTAAATTCTGACCATGAAGGTATGCAGGTGGTCAGGAGCATGACTCTGACAGGCTATGGCATTTTTGCCAGAAAGACTCAACAGACTAGTTTTCACACATTTTTTCCAACATCAACAGTCCTGTACTGGTGAAGCTATAGCCTAATGTAGCTTCAAAGTTGGACTTGTTGTGCATTCAGGCATGCATTTCTGCTCACCACGATTGTAAAGAGTGATTATCTGAGCTAGACCCAGTTTGAGTAAGTGTTTCTGTCTGCATAACTGCTGCTCAGTGGATTTTTCTGTTTGTTTTTCACTCCATTTTGTGTAATATAAACATTAACTGAAGCTCTTGTCATGATTTTATGCATTATGGTGCTGCCACCTGACTGGCTGATTAGATAGATACATGTCCAGTGTGCTGGTTTGCACAAGTGGATTGCAAACAATGCGCAGGAAGTTAAAATTCTAATAATAAAAATGAAAGCTTACTTTTGTGACATATGATTGATGTTTTACTTAATGTTAGCCTACTTAATATCTCAAGGGGTGCTTAAGGCAAATAACCTTGGCTAAAGGCAATCTTGCTGTACCACAAAAATATGCCAGGCTTACAGTACTGGCTGATAAGTTTACCAATATTATGAGTGTTGTTTTAGGGCATGGAATTTGATCAACCAATCCCATTTACTATGAATTGGAGATAAATCAAACACTACTCAATCCAAGCTTGGTAAAGTTTTCCACTCCTTAATTATACACTCGGCTGCCAAACGTGGTGCAAGGCCTGCATTTGTTACACTAAATAAGCTTAACAATTTTATCAAGGCTTTGGTATTCTGAAAGCGTTCTTTGAAGTGCTGAAGAGTTTGAATCTAAATGATTGTATTTAACAGCATGTTCTTGCAGCATTTATCATGCAAATGTTTATTTTTCCATGGCAGAAAGCAAGGATTAACTTTGAGTGAGTTTTAAGTGGAGTTACAGTAACAGGCGCTGAAACCTGGGGGAAAGTCTTCATCTTCACAATGAGCATGAAAACAAGCTTTGCAGGCAAAGAAACCTGGCACCAGTGTGTGTGTGTGTGTGTGTGTGCATGCACATCACTATTCTCTATACTTAGAATTCATCAGCACATCCCTCAGAGCTCAGCCACAAATGTTTACAACCACAGAGCTGTGCGCTGTGCTGGTTTTAATGCTAAACTCATTGACACAACACACACGGACCATTGAACCTGAACTACCGGTTTCAACCTCAAACATGGAAGCACTATAAAAGAAAAGGCCAATTTGCACCAATTTAGGTTGTCGATGGCTTGTAAATTGTAGCTTGTGGTAACATTAAGCTGGCATCAAAACCCCTTTTATTTATTTTTTTATTATATGAAATGAAAAGCTACTTGGCTCCCCAATACTCAGAGAGGAACGAAATGAAATAGAATTAATATCAGAAATACTGCCTTCATTAAATAATATTTTTAAAAAAGATAAATATGTTGTAAAAACAAAGATACATAAAAAAAAGTCAAGTAACTAAAATAGTTAAAACATCTTGCTTTTCCTTTAACAAATTATCTTATTGAAAAAAAAACGAATCCATGATCCTCAAATCCACTGATTTGATTTTCCCCATAATATAAATACAGTGTAGTACACGAACAAATCACTCTGACATCTATGACCATTTGGAACACCAGTGGGCTTTTCACATGTATAAGTCCAATAATAGAAAAATTACCCATGAAGCACAAACAGGGTAATCATTTTTTAAAAGCCTGTTACAACTGATAAATCTCTACTTAGAGGATGTTGACGGAAGTAAAGAATAACCAAACATCGCAAAGTGAAAATTGCACAGCTTTAGATGATTTCTGCAGTTGTTCTGAATTAAATTATTATCCACCTCCAAAAAGCATGCTGTTTGAAAAGGGATAGCAAAAGATGCCCTTTCTTAAAGCAACCCACAAAAAGCAGAGCTGAATTTCCCCAGTGTTGGCATTTCCATAAAAAATGCCTTCTTAACAACTGGAAATACCTTAAATATAGTCACATTTATCTAGTTTTTCCAATTATAAGATTACAGTAAATACAGTAACTAAGCTTACTAAACCACTTTCCAGACATTTTGTGATTGATTTCAACCTTGGATTAGTCTTGGATTAGTCTTCTTCTTCTAATTTAGCTCATTTTTAGCGGTCATATCTACACAGGAAATAAATCTTATATTATTGTATATTATTGGTTTATTGCAGCCTTACAGTTGGAAATACTATATACATTTGATTGTATTTAAGACACTTTCACTTACAAAGACATCATTTTTTTTTGCAGTGTGGAGATACTAGGGAATCCAGAGGAATGAAATATTCCATAAATTTCACATGAATATAAATTATAATATCACATTTAAATGTAAATAGTAAAATTTTATATTGAAATTTTACTTTTACATATGTATGTCAACAGACTGTGTGGTTATATGAAAATAATGCACACAGGGTGGGTGTGTGATACTGTCATGCCCGTGGCTGCCAGAGGGCGCCCCAGATGCCCAGGACTCCAACTCCCACAGGCCTATTCGCCTAAGTGAGAGAAATGTGAGTTCCACCAACCAAGAATTGAATTCCTAGGATATCTCATCGGGCCCGAGGGGTCTCTATGAACTGCCAAAAGGTGGAGGCGATCACACAGTGGAAGCGGCCCACCATGGTAAGAGAGGTTCCTGGGTTTTGCCAATTTCTACTGCCGGTTCATCAAGGACTTCACACAAGATGAGCAGAATTACGACGTGGGAGACTGGGAGCTGCTGACCATCAAGTTAGCCCTGAAGGAGTGGAGGCACTGGCTAAAGGGCATCAAGCATCCTGTCACAGTATTTACAGACCATAAGAACCTTGAATACCTTAGAGCTGCCAAGCATTTGAATTCTTGTCAGGCCAGGTACTATCGTCTTTAACTTTAACTTTGTCCTATCTCACAGACCTGGTTCAAAGAATGGGAAAGCTGACACCCTCTCCAGGACCCATGAGCCTGACACTGAATCCACTGAAACAGAGCCCCTCCTCCCTGAATCCATGTTCCTCCATGCCATTGGAGGGAACTGGACCAAAGGATACAAGACAAGCGTGCAGCCAGGGCAGACCCCGAAGAAGAGAAAGGGCTTCTGGAGTTAGCACCTTGGAGGGGAGTTCTGTCATGCCCGTGGCCGCCAGAGGGCACCCAAATGCCCTGTGGGAGAACTACAGCCCAGGGCCTAACCAATGAGGCGCACCTGCTGGCAGCCATCTTTGATTACCTTGTTTAGCACACACTGTGGAGATAAAAGCGTAGCTTTAGTTCTCCCCAGTGCAGATCAACTTTGGAACTGCCATCACGTTTCTCGTCGCCTCAATTCCAAGCAATCTTTACTCAAGTTAAGTATTCACCTCATGTAATCTCCGCACTGTATCTAGCTTGCACCTTGCACTATTGCTTGCACTCACATTTTGGTTTCTCTTTGCGTGTTTTGTAGTTTGCCTCCACCAGAGTGTGGAGTGTTGCCGTTTCCCCCGTGCACTTTATAGACTCCCTTTTTGTTCTGGACTCTAACGAGATGTTCCCTTTGTGACTTTGCCTTTGTCTTCCATGCTTTGTGCTTTCTTGTGTTTTGTTATTTTGATTATTATTCATAGCTGAACTGTGTTTGTGTTTTCCCTGCTGTGTGACAATAAATATATCTGCTCTTGACTCCAGCCTGTATGGGATCATTACAGATACAGCATGACATGAAGCAGTTAGTAGATTAAGTGGCATGTCTATCATATAAGTCCCAGCAAATAAGCAGTTAGTTTAGAAATTATAACATATTATAATAGCACATTAATATTTTGATGTCAGCAGAGAAGGGTGATGTGAATAAGCCATTTTCCACAACTTAGTTCTTTAACAACATGACACTTTATTAGGAACATAAAGGTAACAGAACCAGGGAAAAGAGATAATGCATACTGCACATGAAGTAGCAGGGAAAACACACACACACACATCTCATCCATGGTAGATTCACAACTTACAGCTCTACCCATGAGTGCCCACCCACTCCCTAGATCCAGTGGCGGTCACCACATAGTCTTTCTCACGCAGAAGAACTCTTCGACCAGCTAATCTGGATAATCAGGATTTTATATGGTGGTGTATTTGTTAGTAAAAATCTAAACTCTGGAAAACCAGATACAGGATAACTATAGACCAAATTTTGTCTCCAGTGATCTTGTTTTCAGAAGCATAATATAGCAGATATAGCAAACAAATGTAAGTTTATTCCAAGTTTTTATCTGTGCTGCAAATGCTAATGTATTATTCATTCATTCATTAATTTTCTTGGCCGCTTATTCCTTTTCAGGGTCACGGGAGAGCCGGTGCCTAGCCGGCAGCATAGGGCGCA
>JAOVVG010000029.1:8668847-8692839 GCA_028566375.1 Leptodoras nelsoni
GCAATTAATGAAGATTGGCCACCAGGCTGGTCCAATTTAGCCATGAAACCCCCCACACTAAAATGACAGGTGTTTCAGTTTCATTGTCTAACCCCTGTATGTTTCAAAGCCAGAATATTTAGCTATAAAACAAAAATAGTTTCGTCATATACTTTTTTTTTATTTGCTAAAAAAAAGTAAACATCCTTTATATCCTAGATTTTTTTTATCTCTTTATTGTCTTTTCAACTTCGTACAGAGGAAAACAGGAAAGATGAATAAGATAATTTCAAGTACAAATCCCTATATAATATGCTGTAATATATACAAAGACGTCCCACATTTCCTTGAGTGGATCATGACAGATTTTCTGATCCCATAATTTTTACCAATGGTTGCAGGATCTGCAATGGATAAAATTAGCTTGGACCCTTGAAATGGCCTTGAGGGGCTTCTGTTTGTGACATTCCTTGTTCTGTTAGCTCAGTGCACAATAACACTTCAGTATGCTTTTGCTTCGTATTGTTTAAAAAAAAAAAATTCAAGAATGGTTTTGCTTTTTAGCTTCTTGTGGCCCAAACATGTCCGTGAAGGACTGATATGAAAAGATGTCTTATTTGGCCCGAGAGTTCTGTTTGACTCTTAAGGAATAATGTTCATAGACATCATTAAACCTTGTCTATGAAAACCTCAGTGTTTGAAAGCAAACCCAGCCACACAGTGCTCTCTCGAAAGTATATTCTCATTTTTGCACCAATGTTTCCACAGTGTACAGTGACGGTGTGCATGTAGGCTGGATGTCTCCATCCACGGAGAGCTGTTAATCATCGTTTGTTGTTGTTATTCAGTTTAAAGGAAACAGTCATGATGTACTGGGTAGCTAATTTGCATGCTGTTCTGTTGTACACAAACACATTTAATAACGTATTATTATTTTTTGTTGCTCTTGCTCTCTGTTGCTCTGAATGGGAAAGGTGAAGTTTTGCATTTGTGGTATTTTTGCTTATGACTCTGTACCAAACAAATGCCACTGTGTGCGTTTTAAATTATGATTTAAAGTGAAATTACACTATATTGCCAAAAGTATTCACTCACCCATCCAAATCATTGTATAAAATCAAGCTCCTAGGCAGGCAGACTGCTTCTACACACATTTCTGAAAGAATGGGTCGCTCTCAGGAGCTCAGTAAATTCCATTGTAGTGCCGTGATAGGATTTCACCTGTGCAAGAAGTTCAGTTGTGAAATTTCCTCACTACTAAATATTCCACAGTCAGTTGTATTATAACAAAGTGGAAGTGATTGGGGTTGACAGCAGCTCAGCCACGGAGTGGTAGGCCACGTAAAATGACAGTGTGTGTCAGCAGATGCTGAGGTGCATAGTGTGCAGAGGTCAGAGGAAACTTTCTGCAGAGTCAATCGCTACAGACCACCAAACTTCATGTGGCCTTCAGATTAGCTCAAGAACAGTGTGTAGAGAGCTTCATGGAATGGGTTTCCATGGCCGAGCAGCTGCATCCAAGCCTTACATCACCAAGCGCAACGCAAAGCGTCTGATGCAGTGGTGTAAAGCACACTGCCACTGGACTCTAGAGCAGTGGAGATGTGTTCTCTGGAGTGATCACGCTTCTCCATCTGACAATCTGATGGATGAGTCTGGGTTTGGTGGTTGCCAGGAGAACAGTACTTGTCTGACTGCATTGTGCCAAGTGAAAAGTTTGGTGGAGGGGGGATTATGGTGTGGGGTTGTTTTTCAGGAGTTGGGCTCGGCCCCTTAGTTCCAGTGAAAGGAACTCTCAATGCTTCAGCATACCAAGAGATTTTGGACAATTTGATGCTCCCAACTTTGTGGGAACAGTTTGGGGATGGCCGCTTCCTGTTCCAACATGACTGTCAATTAGTCTTGCTGTGAAGCACTGTCCTATCAGCTTTGCAGCATTTAGCTGAATCTGAGCAGAATGTATAGGTCTGTATGTTCAGAATTCATTCTGCTACTTCTGTCAGCAGCACTCATCAGTAAACACCAGTGATCCAGCCCCTCTGGCAGCCATACATGCCCATGCCATAACATTTCCTCCGCCATGTTTGACACATGATGTGGTATGCTTGAGCTCACGAGAACTTCCTTTTAAATAACGTGAAATATTGACCTACTGTGCTTGCACACAGAGGAATTTGTACAAGCACATCCACAGCGCCCGGGGAGCAGTTGGGCATGTCGGTTGCGGGGATCGACCTTTCGGTCACCAGGCTGGTTCCTTAATCACATTGCCCACGGCTATCACGGTATCCATACTCTTCTCTTTCCTTCATCATGGTGCAAGTTTAGATTTTTAGAGGTCTTTAGATTTTTTAGCAAGTCTGATCTGGCATTACTGTTGGAGTGTTAGCAGTGCTTGCCTCTTGAGGTAAACCCTTTGTATTTACATTCTTGAAAGCATCTCTTGATTACAGACTTGGACCATGATACACCTACCTCCTCGAGAGTGTTCTTGACTTGTAAACATTTGGTTGATTATTTATCTATGTCATGATTAAGAATGTGCAAAAGTGCTAGTTAGCTAGAGTGGTTCTTCGAACAGTAAGTCCTTCTTAAAATTAATCCACAATTTTGTGTAGTCCTCAGAAGTGTAGTATGGAGCAGGCTTACTAAACGCATTTAGAAGTAGAACATAATATAATATGCCTCCTTTATCTAAATATTGGCTCACTAATTGACAGCTTAATCAATCGTTTTGGCCCAAGCCTAACTCTTGATCAAATGGTAGTGGTAGTGAGAGAGTGTGGCTGACACACACACACACACACACAGTGCTACTGCATAGTGGCTCTTTTCCTGCACACAGATTCTGCTGTCCACCCAGAGCCACCTCTTCTTGCCTTCCACGGTAATAATATGGACATGACACATAATTCTAAACATCTGGAAAAGGATTTTCTTGAATAGAAACTTCTACTGTCTTCTGAGAGCAAGTGAAGTTTATATTCTGCTGTAATACACACATGCGCTTCTTTATTTTTTTGATACTGTGAACGTAGATGTAGCAGCTGCACTGGACTGGAGAACAGAGAGATGAGCTTAGAGCTGCCGCAGTTCCATGGGATCATGCCAGAGATCGTGTTGGAGTTGTGTCAGTCATGTCCAGTGAGACCAGGAGGGCACATGGTAGACTCAGCAGCCGGGCAGCTCAGCTCGTGAGTAAGAGAGAGTGGGGCAGACAAGGATGCAGCAAAAGATGAACCCTGTGTAAGTGTGGCTTGGATGAGATAAAGGTTGTACCTTTGATTTATTGTGGTATTTTGTTCATACATTTCAACTAGTCTAGTACATCTGGATATTCTGGTCGAGTTTTCCCTTTAGTGGTCAACAATGGTCAAACTAGGGATGCCTTTAGTATTTATATTTGCCTACTTGTCGGTACCAATATTGACAGTGAAATGACTTAATCAGTCAGGGACACTGTTATTTAGCTCTGTTTGTTGCACCAGTTTGAAAATGCACACATGCTTGTTCATGCACTTAAGTTGTTGGCCTCATTGTTTATAATGAGTGCGAGTTGATTTTAGTGGATTATTATGGAAGTGCATTAGCTAGCTACATAAGCTATGTTGGATGTAGTGAAGATGAGATGATATATTCAGAATGAATCCCCTCATTGTCGGTGACTGATAGTGTGTCCATGGCCATTTTCACACCTAGTTAGTGGTGTGCTCCGGTGTGCTGACCACAAATGCCCTGTTCTGTGTTTTAAGAGATTTTATCAGGTTACTTATGCTGTAGAAAGATGACGTAGTTGCTGCTTTGCTTTTCTTGCCATTGACGTATTATACTCCTAGATTGTGGTACAGATTTTCGTACCAAGACCGTGTTGCTGTTTATCTGCTGTTAGTATTTCTAGGATGCTTTTTTATCAAATGCATGAACTGCAAAAGCACTGTAAAGGAGGAGTTTTAGGTTTATGGATGGCTAGTATGGAACACCAACTTGTGATGCTGTCAAAAAGGCAGTAACTACACTGGCAATTTCCAAATGTGGGAGTTTGCACCTGAAGTCCTACATATCCTCAGCCTGAATGTGAGCACACAGCTCCCAAGATGACAGCCGGCGTGATGCAGCGGCGCATTTCTAATGTCAAGTGGTACAGTCTGCTTCGTGCCGATGCTAATGAACAGTGACTGGACCTTTTTAGAGATGCATTTTTTACATGGACAGGCTGCAGCAGGGAAAAGAGCCATATAAAAGTGCCCTGATGTGGGGAGAGAGAATCAAAGCGAGAGAGGGAGAGAGACCCCTCAATCAGGTCTCAACAAGCCTAGACCACTAAAGCGTGCTCTCCCTTTCCCTCTCTCCCTTTCTCTCTCCCTCCCTTTCTCCAGCAGTTTATAAAAAAATATACATGTGCATGGGCAAAATGCACATTTCCTGACATTAGGTCCTTATGACATAAAACGTTGTTTTAAATGGTTAATTATTCATATATATTTGTGTTTGGGGGGGACTTTAAATCCATTGCTCTTTATATTAAGTCAACTTTTTGAAACATGAGCCTGGGTTTCTAAATAAATAAGAGAATTTTCTAAATAAAAAAGCTGCTATGAAAAATAAAACTTTCTCTTAAAGTGTACAGTGTCGCGTGTAATATTTAATAATGCACTTGCACATTAATAACACAGAACCTTTCAGCCTAAATTAGTTATTCCTAAATGAATTTACTGAAAGTTCAGTAAGGCACGTACTGCCGTGCCTGTTGTCTCTCATGCATGACATATCAGCCTACTCTGAGGAAAATAGTCACAGACATGAAGCGTGCATGTATCTATGGGGGAGGCAATGAAATCATGCACACACACACTGTAAAAGTGCAGTTGGCCCAACCCTACATGCTTCCTGTTGCTCATTTAAGCCCAAGCCGAATAATGAAGTATGCAGTGCTGTACAGATTTGCTGTCATTTGTAAGCTTAATTCTATATGTTCAACAACAACAAAAATAGCCAGTGCCCTAATCTTTACAAAAGCCTGAGCTGTCTCATAATGTTCACTTCCTGTGGATGTTAATCTAGCAAAGAGATATGCACATTGTGCTTGATGTTCAACATGACTTCCTGTACTGCCAATATTATTTTTAATCTGTTGTCAGATGAATACCTCTTAAGAGACTCGCATTGTGAGTTAAAGGTCATGACTCCTGTCATAGACCTGAATCTGTTCAGTGCTGAAGGTGTTTGTGTGGAGATGTCCTTGTGGCTCAATTCTGTCAAACAGATATAAAAATCAGGTTTTGACCATAATTTATAGAGCTTCCTGACTATAATATTAACATGTCTACATTAAGAAGAGTTAAATATGTTTTATCAGAAGAATAGGAAATATTTTATTTACTTTGTGATTACCTAGGCTTTCTGCAAAGATAGCATAACAAACACAGCTATTAAAAATGCCAAAAGGTTTGCTGAATATATTTGCCTGTGCTAAGTGTGTATGAACGTCACGCTTTGATAAATGAGCCGTAATAAAGCAGACACGAGCTCAGTTGGTAAACATTTCAGTAGCATGATTTACAAGCGAACAGCTGTCAGTCAAGTCAATGAAACTTCTGTTTTTCAAAAGCGTAACTGATTTGAGACTACACAGGCTGTCTGTTTATGATGATTAAAGCAATTGCTCATTTACTGTCTGAACATGTAAGTTGTCGCTCATTTAGTTTTTTTCATCAATGGGTTAAGACGGTTCCAACTCAGAAGAAATAGATGTGGTTTTCCATCTCTACAAGGTTATATGCTCTTTTTCATCAATCTAACTAACATCTCTGTTTCTGCATCTGTATATCAGCACTTATGATGGAAAATTGCTGAGTTGATAACAATTACATTATTATAAAAACAAAAATGTCACAGGCAAGATCTACAGCTTCAGAGTGCTAAAAATTAAAGCTGTTAATAAACATGGAATGACTGCTGGATGAGTGGGACTTTATTGGTATAAAGATGCACAAAGTCATGGTAATATTTATTTGCACATTTTGTTCATGGTTAAGTAAATTACATCTGTTGCCTTTAGACCCACAGTGAAATTTGAATCTAATCAGTTAAGAACCATTTTCTCCCTTTTCACTTTTGAGTTAACTATTGCTAGATGAATATCTTCATGCTGATTATAGGTACACACACACATACACACACACTTACATGGATAACTCTTGTGATTAAGACAGCAAACGTGTTTGGAACATGTATGGTGCAGTTTATTGTAACGTAGCTGGTTAAGTTGCTAAAGGCTTTCTTTTGATCTGATTAACTTATCAAGTAAAAAAAATGGTAGATATGATGTATATCGTAAAAAGTTCTGCCTTTTGGTGTTTACACATTTCATGCTCTGACATGATCAGGCATTCCTCAAGGTGATGAAAGTTAGACATGTGTATGAGCTTTGAAGCTGCAGAAGGGTCACCCCGTATGTATTGCCCTTCTTTTCAGCACTAAGGGCAGAAATTACCTTAAGAGTCGTGAGGAAGTTTGAAGTCTGGTTGGTTAAAGAACCAAGTATAGCTGATGCTTGAACTATAATAACACTCTAGCTGAAAAATTGCTTCTGTAATTTCAGATCAACTAGATGCATCAGTGGATTGTTAAAGGAAGTTTTTAATGGTCCAAGTTCAGTAACAGTAATGGGCCCGTAATCCTGGGTTTAATAGTACCTATAAACTGATCTGCTAATAGCTAATGTCATTTTTATTCGGAAAGGCAGCAGGCTGTGAATTCGTTTTCATGGACCATTTTACTGAGTGTTTTTGCCCTATATATATTTATTTATATGTATGTATATGTGCATGTATTGGATGCAAGTCCTCACATTGTAAGAAACTGGTAGTTGTGGTTTCAATGGTGCAGACCTTGTATGAAAAACGTACAACGTTCTTCTGTCTGCACTGAGGGCCGTGCCGAACATTTATTCATGCGCCACCGCCACATGAGCTACACTTCCTCTGCACAGACACATGCCTTCTCCCACACATTCGATATTTTTTGTCGGTGTGCACTAGTGTGAAAATGTGAGCGGGCCCTGATGTTGAATTAATCTTTCAATATCCTTATCTTACCAGTGTTTTAGATTTATTTCAATTGTTATTAATGAGCGAGTTAAATTACTAAAGCAAGGAAGCCAAGTGTGTTAACGCATGCAGAACAGTATTGAACTATCACGATCTAGTTTTGATGCCATACTAGAGCATCAGCCATTAGCCTTCTCAGTCTGGACATTATTTGAAGCTAAAACTGCTTGCTCTGCATGACGCCTTCACTACTGTTTTTTTTGTCTTGTTCTTTTTCTCTATGCTGTCTTTTCACTGTAACTCTCTTCTTACTTTCTGCTTTCTTTTTTTCCTGTACTTATCTTCTACCAACATAGTAGAGTGCTAAACATGATAGAACTGTTTAATTTTTTTTTGCTTCCATTGGAACTTGTAACAGTGTTAGAAAAGCCACTCTTTAAATTATAGCAGTGGTCTAGGCTTTGCTATAAAAGCTTTTTATTTTTCATGCAATGAGTCATATTCTTGGTGCAGAAATTTTATTTGGCATATATTTGGACAGTTCCATCACAAGACATGGTGCCTGATGAACCTAATGTGGCTCTGAAACTTTTAGATGTTTCTACAAATGCTGAGATTTTGTTAGGTTGTCCACAGAAAGTTAATTATTGAATTTTCTAGCCCAGCTAACCCAAAGGTATTAATTAAATCAAACTGTCACAGGATTATTGAAACTCTCTATATATAAGTCCTTAAAGCTATGGTCGGATCTTTTACCTTAGATGGTACCATGGGAAGCTGGACCGGACCATTGCAGAGGAACGGCTGCGCAAGGCCAAGACACCGGGAAGCTACCTGATCAGGGAGAGCGATCGGAGACCTGGCTCTTTCGTGCTGTCCTTCCTCAGCAAAACCAATGTGGTCAACCACTTCAGGTGAGTCTGTTGAAATTCCTTTCCCCACGGATCCAAATTAAACTACAAGGAATTAAATTCTAGCAATACCTGCAAAAACTTAGATTGACAAAAAGGCTGCCATCAAATATTCAGTGCTGTAATTTTGGACTGTTCCAGGCACAGAATAATGCTTAATGAATTTATCTTGCACAAACCATATCAGATAAAAACCATGTAGTTTTTATTGTAAACATCATCCATGATCCATGTAAAAATGCACAGCACTGAACTTCAATTTCTGTTCACTTTATTTGTTCACTATACAGAGTGGGTTGCACTGTGTCAAACACACAGCCATTTGTGATTCAGCCATAGAATAACTTCTGTAATTCAGTTTTTGGAAATGACCTATTTATTTGTACTTTCATCTTCAACATATTTGATTATTCAAAGAAGAAATTAGAGAATTAATGCACAAGTTTTGTGAAAATAAAGCATTCAATTACGATATATTTCTGTACATCAGGCAGCAAGGTTCTTTCCTAAATGTTCACAAAATGTCTAGACTTCTATATAATAGGCATGTGTTAATTGACTAAAAGTAGAATATGGGTTGTTGAAGCATTTGAATGTGTTAGCGTTTTTGTGTGTTGTGAATACAATAATATTATGAAATGGTGAAATTAGTTCTTCCATGCCAAGCTGAAATTTAGGTTCAGAGCTTAGTTGAAGTTGTTTTTGTTTTTTCAAGGTGTTTGCATCTATTTTTTTTCATAAGTGGTAACTGTGGGGCGATGGCGTGGGTGGACCTTAAAAAAAGAAAGGAGCGTGTCAGCTCTCACATGAACAGTCACCCTGCTGACATTTTAAAGTGACAGATTACTAAAGATAGTCTTCTGGTGTTAACGATTAAGAAGCGACATTGCATACACATTATGTATAATATTAGATGTGTCCATATAAAAAAAAAATTCTTCAAATCCTTAGTGTATTTGAAAGACAATTTAAATTATTATTATTATACATCCATATGAGTTGAATGCTTATATAGGTGATGAAAAATGTAACACTGTTTGAGTCCTGGGTGTGTTTGTGTTCCAGGATCATTGCCATGTGTGGGGATTATTACATTGGTGGGAGACGGTTCTCATCCCTCTCAGACCTCATTGGTTATTACAGCTACGTGTCTTGCCTACTGAAAGGTGAAAAGCTGCTATCACCAGTGGCTCCACCAGAGGTAATGCAGCTGTCTCAGCTAACAGTGACTGTGCTACAGGAAATGTCTCACCCATATAGCACCGATGAGAGACTCCGAAAAACAAAATCGTAGTTGCTATGATTTCTATTTACATAACCACATCAGTGTAGGATAAATCAGCAAGCTCCTCCAAGACTTGTATATTTTTCATCCATAGTCATTTCTTCAGAGTCTCAAGAATCAATTGTCAGTATTGGCAAATGAAGGGCTTGGAAGGTGTTTCAGTAGATTTATGCTGACATTAGGTTTGTGCTTGTCTGTTTCACCCAGCCTGTGGAGGACAGGAGAAGAGTGAGAGCCATCCTTCCATACACCAAAGTGCCAGAAACAGATGAGATCAGGTATATCTCAGGAATGCTCATGGGGATTCATGTTACAACATAAACCAGATGGGGCTGGTTATGCCCGAGTCAGTTATTTTTGCCTTACCATCTACCATATGCTTATCTTTTACATTTTCAAACCAAACCAATGCAAGCATTTTTATGAGTACTCATATGCAGTCAGACACAGAAAACAAATAATTTAGCATTTAAAATAGTATAAAATATGATTTGAGTTCGAGTGAAATTTTTGCTTTACTTAACTCTGCTTTGTAAAAGAAATATTGAAGATTGTGTTGAATTTTTTTAAGCAAAGTGAATCACAATATGGATTTTTATCATTTCTGTATTATATACAGAAGCAACATTAGACATACATTACATTAGATATTGTGTATCATATGACATGGTTATTGACATCAAGCAAGAAATGTAACTGAAAAGTTTGAATGTGTGTCAGGTTGTCGTTTTTTTTCCATTCTTTTTTCCGTTTTGCTTTTTCTTTCCTTTTTGTTTGTTTGTACAGCCCAGTAGGAAACTGACTTCTATTTTTTGCCTTTATTTGGTTATTTAACTACTGATGCCCATCACTAGTTTGTCAACAGATTGTCTGTTATAGTCCTTTGACCTCTCTCTCTCTCTCTCTCTCTCTCTCGTCTGTCTGTCTGTCTGTCTGTCACAGTTTCCTCAAAGGAGACATGTTTATTGTTCACAATGAACATGAAGATGGTTGGATGTGGGTGACCAATGTGAGAACGGAGGAACAGGGTCTTATAGTAGATGATTTGGTGGAGGAGGTGGTGAGTGTCTCCCTCTTTCTCTCGCCTAACAATGCTCTTAAGAGTTGTCTCATATTATCCTCTTTTCCCTGATTCTGAGAGCTCTTACAAAGACTAGGTCACTCTCTTTAGTGCTGTTGTCTTCTGAAGTGGTACTTACTATGATTAATGGCTGACTTTGTTTGCAGGGACGAGAGGAGGACCCCCATGAGGGCAAAATGTAAGCCACCTCAGTGTTTTATCTTGTTTTGTATTGGGAATGGGCTACAGAATGAATATGATGAAACCACCGTCTAACAGTTTATTTGGGGAAGCAGCCTAACAGATTGTTTCAGGGAAATGATTAACTCCAGTGGCCTACTTATACAATATAACTAGTGTTTGTAAAGAGGCCACTTTGTTTTAATTAATTACCTCTCTACCTTACGCTTTGCTCAGGCTGCTACAGACATTTGTTGGAGAGGACATTTAAGACCTTCTACTAGCATTAGGTTTTCTACACAGATGATGATGGTAGAAAAGGATGATGATTTGTATTTGAAATATATATCAAATAGGAAATTTCTTTTTCTTCAGATTAGATTTTGATTAGGTAACACAGTTTAGGTTAAAGAAACATTCAGAAGAAGTATATACTAAATATAAATTAATATTAAATGTGTGCTTTCATGAGACAGGCACATAAAAGCACATATACCTGAACAGATAAAGGAAACTGATTAGGACACACTGGAAGGGGTCTTTGATTGTTTCCCCGAATTCAAGTGCATCACGAGTACCTTGGTTCAGTACTGACTCGCATGCACCAAGGCTGCTTTTCACATGGTTTAATCTTTTCTGTTCATGTTCTATCTGTCTTTATAGCTGGTACCATGGGAAAATCAGCAAACAAGAGGCATACAGTCTGTTGATGACAGGTAAATATATATTTGATATCTACTGATGCGCACATGCAGTCACTTTCCTATACAGCTGTATAGAAATCTACACTGTAAAAATATTATCGATTTTAAAACAGTTGACAGCTTAAGGTAAACTTTCATAAATATTTCATCTGTGCAGCAGGATATGATACTATGGGAGTTGAAAAAAGAAACTTTAAATATATGAAGCATTATATTCACAGCTATGTGCTGTTTGTTGCTCAGAAATTGCATCATCTTGAGAATAATGATGTCCTGTAGAATGTGTGGGAAATAATGACTTAGCACAAGTGCATAACCTTATCATTTGTCTTTTCTTTTATTACAGTAGTGTTTGCCTAAGAACAGTTTATATAGCATTATGAGGACTGCGTATATGGAAAATTGTTCTTTTTATCTCCCCTACTAGTAGGCCAAGTGTGCAGCTTTCTGGTGCGACCGTCGGATAGCACACCGGGAGACTACTCACTTTTCTTCCGTACTAATGAGAACATCCAAAGGTTTAAGATCTGCCCCACCCCCAACAACCAGTACATGATGGGTGGCAGGTATTACAACAGGTATGTCTGGAGGCTATGGCTTTAAAGTGGAGTGGCAAAGCCTGAGGGCAGATAGTTACCCCTGTATTCTCCGACTTTCCTGGGAACCCCTGCTCATTCATATTTAATGCCTTGCCTAACGGGCAGAGATCTGCAGGTGTTGGGATAAATAGACAGTCCTTACCCATTTTCATCCTGTAATGGGCTGCTGATCTAGGAACGCTTAACTTTTTTGTCTGGTGATATATATGTATTTATTTAGATCAGAAACTAAATGGTTGAAGGTTCCATGTAGTAAATTTCCCTCCTGTGAATTCCTACAGACAAACCCTGTCTGTACTGTTCAGTGTACTTCTAAGTGTAATGAAAACAAAATGTGCAATAAGAGCCAAGAGTCTGAAATATGTTTTATGAAATATGTTACACATTGTCACAATAAGGGGGTCTGCTTCTGTTTGTATTAATATAATCCAAATTGTAAAACCCAGATATGAATCTCAAAGATGGATCTCAACATATCATACTTGAATGCAGCATCTTTTATGCCAGTGAAAATAACCTTCATTACTCTATGTCCATGTAGTAGATCTATTAATTATAATCAGTAATAGGTCACAGAGATGGTCTTTTTTAATGTTTTCAACTTGTTTTTTGGCAGCGTTGACGATATCATCGAACATTACAGAAAAGAGCAGATTGTAGAAGGCTATAACCTGAAAGATCCAGTTTCAAGTCAGGTAGGTGAAATTTGAATAGCAACAATATAATTACATATTATGTTGAATTTGTATTTAATATCAACTTTTTATTTTTTAAAGCAACAAGAACAAGTACTATGTAATGCCGTTGATGAGAATCGAGAAATTTACAAAACAATTCGGCGAAAAACAAAAGATGCGTTCTACAAGAACATTGTCAAGAAAGGATACCTCCTGATTAACAAAGGTACTGAATGACAACGTGCACATAAATAGCAGTGGAAACTTAATTTTATGTAGCATGATCAAATTTGGTATATTAATGCAGCTTGGCACTTGTTCAGAGGTATAGAAAATAGACATGCAAGGCTATTATACTACTTTTACATACATGCATTTTTTGGACATTTTTTTCATCGTTCAATACGTGATGCTTAATTAGGCAAAGGAAAGCGCTGGAAGAATCTGTACTTCATCCTGGAGGGCAATGATGCTCAACTCATCTACTTTGAGAGCGAGAAACGAGCCACCAAACCCAAAGGGCTGATTGACCTCAGTGTGTCCTCAGTGTACTGTGTGCATGAGAGTCTGTTTGGCAGGTAACCACCATGTGTTGTCTCATAGCACAATGTACAAAGGTGTTTAGCAGGATGAGCTATACAGTATAGTGATTTAAATCATTGGTCAAGGTGAACCATAGCAGGATCTTTTATTTTTTTGCAGGCCAAACTGTTTCCAGATAGTGATTCAGCACTTTAGTGAAGAGCAGTGCATTTTCTACTTCGCAGGAGACACACCTGAGCAGGCCCAGGTATGTGTAAATCCCCCACCTGTTCATTCTGTTTCCTAGCATTAACCTTGACTCTAAAGCACTCTATTGAAAACTTACAGGACTGGATGAAATGCTTACAAACCTTCTGCAGTAACTTAAGGAAGCCTGCACAGACCACTTCCAACAAGCGTCTACGTCAGGTAACACGCTGCTACCTGGGCCCTGAAGCACCAATCTGTCTGTCAGCAATCTGAGTTTTTTTTTAAGCCTTTGTTACTATTTGGCATCTGCCAGAACCCATGACTGATAATTGCTTTTCAGAATAAACCTTCTCTTTACTATTTTAGGAATTCACCATGTATTAATATAAATGAGTGCCAAATCCACAAAAAGATGGCTAACTTTTATATTTAAAGATTAAAATTGATCTTACCAAGTCAATATAAATAGAATACACATTGTCCAAAGTAAAAAGCCACTTTAAATAACATTCAAGTGTATTGACACTGCTGAGATCTGGTGTAAAAAAGGATTAAGAGGAGCTCCAAATTGAATTAATTAAATTTTAATAATAGGATGTTATTGTTTTAAAAATATTCCATAAAAAAAGTTTGTGTACATTATAAATAACAGTTGGTAAAATATCCTGTGACCCCATCAATATCTTGGGTGACTCCACAGTTGAATCTGTGGGCAGTAGCCTAGACAATTAGTACAGGAGAAGTGAAACCAAATCTAACAAAGCAAGGAAGAACAAGCCTAAAAGCACAAAATATATATATATATATATTTTTTTTTTTTTTAAGTGTGAGAGTAGGCTGTCTGTTAGCCAGCGCTGCTGCTCATTACACTGTTGTTGTGGTATGGCCCTTATACCTCAGATTTATGCACTAATTATACTATACTATACCAGGAAAAAAAAAAAGAGGATACTTGTCTAAATTTTTATATCCGTCTATCTCAGGTGAGCAGCTTAGTGCTTAATGTGGAAGAGGCCCACAAACTTCCCATCAAACATTTTACAAACCCATACTGCAACATCTACTTGAACAGCGTGCATGTAGCCAGAACTCACCCAAGAGATGGCCAGAACCCAGTCTTCACGGAGGAGTTCACCTTTGAGTGAGTTTACATGTATTTTGTATATAATATTGAGTGCTTTAACCGACAGCCTTAACTGATACGTTATCAAGCGATGCATTCGTTAAGAAGTTATTTCTTTTTGCTTTCTTTCAGTGACTTATCCAGTGAAATCAACCGATTTGAAATCACCCTCAGCAACAAAACTAAGAAGAGCAAAGAAAGTGATATTTGTAAGTATGCTTTTTTTGTTAAATTATCTGTACACAATAATAAATTATAATAATAAAATGAATTCCACATGTTTAGTAAAACACTTTTAAAGCAGCATGGCTGCATTTGGCAATGTTTTAGACATACTTATCTTTCTTTGCATGCTGGCACCCTCTGCTGTCCATGCGAATAGAACTGGAGGTTTTGATTTTATTTAAAACACCATGCATGTGCATGTCTATGCAGTGTTCATGCGTTGCCAACTGAGCCGGTTGCAGAGGGGCCAGATGATTGACGAGTGGTTCCCTTTGAGCTCTCACGTACCTCTGAAGGGAATTGAGCCAGGCTCCTTGCGTGTGCGAGCACGCTATTCCATGGAGAAAATCATGCCAGAGGAAGAGTATAACGAATTCAAAGAAGTAAGAATCTCCAGCATGATTTGAAAATAAATTGTTTGCCATATATATATATATATATGTGATTAGCTTGCACTGATCACTGCAACATATGCTTCAGATATGCATGCGGTTGAGGTTTTTGTTGGTGGTCTCATTCTTTATTGTGGTTTTCACTTAACCATCCTTCTGTCCTCAGGTGATTCTGCAAAGAGATTTCCATGTGATCTATGCGCTGGCTCATGTGTGTGGGCAGGACCGCACTCTACTGGCCAGTATCTTGCTCAGGATCTTTAGACACGAGAAAGCAGAGGCTCCACTACTCAGGACTCTAAATGACAGAGAGATTAACATGGAAGGTAACGCTTTCTGACCATTTTCTTAAAAGATATTCCTCGGTTAACATCTGTCCTTTATCTAAGCAACCAGCCTTACAAGTTATTTATGTAACAAATAAAGTGAGAATGTAGAATGTAAAGTTTGTAATATTTTTCTCCAGATGAAGCCACCACTCTGTTCCGTGCCACCACATTAGCCAGCACGCTGATGGAGCAGTACATGAAGGCTACAGCCACACCCTTTGTTCATCACGCCCTCAAAGACACCATTCTTAAGATTATGGAGAGCAAGCAGTCCTGCGAGGTTAGTCACGTTTTAGTGTGACTGATTTCATGTTGAACTGTGAAGGTAGTGTGTATATGTATGTGTAAATACTACTGTGGCTGTCAGAAATACTATTCAGGCTTTCATAAATTATGTGAAGTTGAAAAACTTGCTGTATACACAAACTTTCATGCTGTATTTTAGTAAAGCTAATGCAGTACAAAACAAATACAGCTTATATTTTAGGAAAATTATTCTGAATAAGTACTTTTTTTTTTTTTACATTTTCCTAATTATGCATCAAATTTGTAATGAAATATAAAACATGAATAAAATGTACTAAATGCAAGTAGTTGACACTCAGCAGGCATTACTGGAGTTAGAATTTTTGCAGTTGATTAGGATGATTTGGGGTATATAGTTCACTATTTGGCTTTTAGATGGCCATTTGTACCCTTTGTAGTGAGCATATTTATTGACAAGGAAAATATTCATCATTCAGTCTTGCTGTGTGCTTAGAAAAGGCATTAATAAATACAGAACCAACCTTTAACTTTTTTATACACTATGTAGCATTCAGTTGAAGAAGGAATTATTTATTATTGCACTACCTAGTTTCACTCAAATGAGTATGGGTTCCCCTTTGAGTCTGATTCTTTTCATGGTTTTGTCCTCTTAACATTGAGGGAGTTTTTGCTTGCCACCGTCACCACAGCATGCTCAATAGGGATAACAGTTAGGGACAAAACCTATAGTTTTTGACTGGATCTTATGTCTTTGTAAAGCTTCTTTGGATAATTGTTAAAAGTGCTTTAGAAATAAAATTTAATTTATTATTCTCTTTGCTCTAAATAAACACTGTGGCAGTACATTAATTTTTTACATTAGTTTTATTAATAAAAAATTAAAATAATTAAGAAATTCAAATGCAGGCACTTTGTTTTTTATGCAACTTGATAGCCCCTGTGATTAACACAAGTGACTGTTTTTGTACACTTGCAATAATTAAGTTTATTGATCCACTAGTTTATTATAAGTCAGAATGTTACTGATGTTTGACTGTTTCCTGCCTTCTGCTCCAAAGCTGAACCCATCTAAACTGGAGAAGAATGAGGATGTAAATCTGAACCTGACGAATCTGCTCACCATCCTCTCTGAGCTGGTTGAGAAGATCTTCATGGCTGCTGAGATCTTACCTCCGTAAGCAGAATAGCACTCAAAAGCTTATGTGCTGATCTGCTTTCTGTTATTTAAAAGTTTGATATTTAAACTCTTTCTTTTGTTTTGTCAGAACATTGAGGTTTATATATGGGTGCTTGCAGAAGTCTGTGCAGCAGAAATGGCCCACTAACACTACAATGCGGACCAGAGTTGTCAGGTAGGCCATCACAACACTGCTGTTCTTCTGCAGCCCTTTGCAGGTGTTTAGGGTGTTTCATCTGAGCAAAATGCTTCTGTTTCTGTCTGTCTGTGCAGTGGTTTTGTCTTCCTGCGATTGATCTGCCCTGCCATTCTCAACCCCAGGATGTTCAACATCATCTCTGGTGAGTACACAGCATACATAAAACGAGCTACAGCTTAGATACAGGATGTCAGGTTTTGAATTTTGCCCTCAGTGGTAAAAATAAAATGCTACTGCAAGTTACCTGTGAAATTTTTTTTTTATGTGGGTTATGCTGTAGTCATCCACCACTGAGCCACCATCTCACAACTCCAAGTTCAAAGAAAGAATTCAGTGCTGCATCTCAAACCACATAAAGCAAACTCAATTAAATGCGTTCCATTCTGCTGTTATAAACACCCTGTGTTTGTGACTAGCTGCTATTGGGAGTTCACTGCATAACATACAAATTCTGCAATGAGGATAAATTAGATGATGATCCACATTGTTTCATGTAATTTGATTACCACTAAATTAGAGAACTAGTGCAACTAGTGTTAGTGCACTAACATTTCAGCAAGAAAAAAAAATCACATCTGGGGTCAGTGGTGGCTCAATGATTAAGACTCTGTGTTACTGATCAGAAGATTGCTGGTTCAAGCGCCAGCACTGCCATGCTGCCACCGTTGGGCCCCTGAGCAAGGCCCTCAACCCTCCTTGCATTTTCCCCTTACAGTAGTCTCTTTGTCTCCCCTGAGTGGCTCAAAATAGTCAGAATTACTTTCTGTATAAAGTTGGTTGCAATAACTTTTGATGTGCGCATTTATCCTGAAAATTCTGACCTGACCCTGAACTGTGATTATTGTGATTGTTATTATTATAAGCTCAGAAACATATTCCCCTGGCTCAGTAATCGTTTTTCCCTACGCACTGTATCTTTAAGGCCAAGTGGGTACTCTATGTATTTGAGGAAACTAACTATTAGATGAAAAGTAATAATGACAGTTAATGTCATCAGTGACTTTTTTTTTGCAGATCCCCCTTCTCCAACTGCAGGAAGAACCCTCACTCTTGTGGCCAAGTCAGTCCAGAACCTGGCCAATCTGGTGGAGTTTGGAGCCAAGGTTTGTTTTGCTACATATATGTGCATTGTTTCATGTTTCTCGTGTCTTAATTAAAGATACAATTTTATGTGGTTTTCCTATTTATGGTCTAGGAGCCTTACATGGAAGGGGTGAATCCATTCATCAAGAACAACAAACAACGCATGATCATGTTTCTGGATGAGTTGGGGGTGAGTTGCATAGAATTCCGAACAATTTCGAGAAAGCTGGATTCTGCATACCGAACAAAACTAGACCATATACTGATGGGTTTGAGTAACAGTATGTGTCGCTGCAAAACGTAAAATAGTTCAGTTGAGACAAAGTGCTACAAGAAGGAAACTAGGACATGAAGGTATAATACTAATGTGAAATATTGTATGCAATCAGAATAAGAAACATCTGTAGTAACTCCATTTGCATTTTTTTTTCTTCCATTTGCAGCTTATACAGTATGTATTATTGTTTTAGGCTTTATATGCTTTCCTTCAGCTAGAAAATTGCACCTTGGTCCAAAGCTAGTGAGCCCATGAAGTACGGTGATATTTACTAGCAAGTAATCTTTGTAATATGTACATTATATATAGTAATTTTTCGAAAGTGAGGTTTTTGTGGTCAGAATCAATTAAAAAGTAGGACGCTTGCATGACACATTCTTATGCAGTGAGATTAATTTGTAAATGAATTTTTATTTCAATTGCTCAAATGAAGGTGGAAATATTTTCATGTTATTTTTACCATGTAGTGTTTTCTTCCTGGTTTCTTGCAGAATGTCCCTGATTTGCCTGATGCTCCAGAGCACTTTAGGACTGATCTGTCCCGAGACCTTGCTGCTCTGCATGAGATCTGTGCTGCTCACTCAGATGAACTCCGCACCTTGAGCAACGAGAGAGGAGCACAGCAGGTACGTGTAGCTAAAACCATCACTCATTCATAATAAACATGTAGAGTAGAGATGGAGCACTTCTACCCACTATGTACAATGTTGGCTGTATATGATGTTCTCCAACTCTGTGTCTGTAGCATGTGCTGAAAAAGCTGCTGGCCATCACGGAGCTCCTCCAGCAGAAACAGGTGCACTACGCCATGTCCAACAGCAACAGGTAGTTCCATTTCCCGCTCTGTATCTGTCAATCCATCTGTCTCCGTCTCCATGGAGTAGCCAGTGGGATCCCAGCATGCTCCACCTTCATCACCATGGCAACCTCTATCCCTGACTATTTAGCCACTTCCCTTTCCCTTCCTTTTCCACCATGCCAAGATAACTATGCAACTACAGCAGTGAAACAAAAAGCCTGGGGCCCGAGTCCCACACTGACGACTTTTAAGCTATTCCCACAGCAACTTCAAGTTTGACTGTGCCCCATAATATGGGTACTTTTTTTTCTGTTTTTGCTTTTTCTTCAACTTAAATGGGTCCCATTAGTGACCTATAAAGCTCAGTGTACCATTGAACAGCCATTGCCAAAGCGTATGTTTGTCTGCTTGATGAGAAAACTCAACTGACACGAGGCTACAGCGACACATATAACTGGATTATGAGCTATAATGCTTTTTATACTGTAATTTGTTACTGATTTACAAGGTCATGAATATGAAAATTGTGCTCAAACTAGTGTTCTTTTTTTCCATTTACTTATGATTGTGGTGTAGACAGGATTTTTAAAGAGAGTATGATTATTTTATATCAGAACAATAAATTCTCTTGCTGGAATCATGAGTATATAATTTGAGTTATCTCCCCTGCTACTGTGTTATATTTTTCTTCCCTGAGATTAATCCTAAAGCAGACTTGTCCTCAGGGGAAGGAGAAGTGAGATGTTTACAGCAGTAAAATTTACAATAGTACAGACTGTATACAGGAATGCATGCACTTATTAAAACTTTATAAAGTACTGACTGATTCAGACTGGAGTGTGAAGTGATTAAATAGTGCAAAAGGAACCTTCATTTCTGACAAATGTTCATTTCTTGCTCTGCTTTATTTTGTACCTGTGTTTCTCAAACATAATTTACAACTATAAACAATAGAGTACAAAAATGTTTATTTTCAGTAAATAGGACAGCACAACTAGATCAGGCAAATGTTGCCTAGGTATTTACAAATTAGCACACTACAAAAAGTAGTGGGCTGTGGCTAAAACAGAAGGCGCTTCCTTTCACCTTGACTAAGCTGCTTGCTGAATCTGTACATTTAGGTGACATGTATTCTTAAAACAGGATGTACTAGTCATGTTACAAAACATCCAGGTCTTCATCGGTCCACTCCTAGAAAGTGATAAATCTTTTAGATTCCTTCTAATGAAGGAGATGAAAAAAGAGAGAGTCGTTGCTTACCTCTTCAGTAACAAGGGGCTTTTTCACAACATGGTCATCATCTTCATAGCCATGCTTCCTTTTCCTGGAAAACATGGCCAGAATACATTTTTCAGAAAACATCATCAAAATGGCTGAGTGATGTATAGGCTAGATTAGCTTTACATCATTCCTGTACATCTCTGAGCATGCAAGTACATTCCTTCTTGAATATCCTTCATGTGTAGATTTAGACTCATGTCCATGTGTCATGTAGATATATTTAGCTGACAACCATCTCTTCAGGACAAGGTAGGTAGTAAAAGATTTAAAACTTGAATACAGATCATACAGTGATGTATATTTACAGTATAAGCAACAAAAAGAACTGGAGCAAAAACTAATGCTAATAGAGAAGCTTAAAAAATGATTTAATCCCTGCTATTTTTGTTCAACTTGTTCTTAGCGGGCCACTAATATTCAGACCTATGTTGCCTTGACGTTTCTTTATTTTACAGACCTGAATGTACGATCATGGCTGCTACAATTCAGGTGCTCTGAAGAACATCATCTGCACATGAGTTTTTAATAAAGACATTTCCATTACTGAAGAGGCAGGGTACCGTCTACTATCTTTTTTTAATGATGAATTGTTGCTGAACCTCAATCAGGGCGAAACGCTTTAGGGACTATTCAGGAGAAGTCAAATTCTCTGAGCTCTGAGAAGTGACATTATGTTCCAGCCTCCACTGGAGATTTTTTTTTTCTTCAGTGAGCTCTTAAGAAATATGCTGAGCTCTGGAAATTCAGCCAGGGAACAAGCGCCTGAACTACAAGCCTTAAGAAACCTGCACTCAAAGCCACTGTGTAAACCTCTTCCTACAAGTTGCCCTGATAAAGAGAGCACTGATCCTATCATACCTCCTCCTGAGCAGCTTTCCTCGACGGAATGCTGTGCCTCGGCTTTTATCTCCAAACCAGGCATCGGTGTGATGAAAGAGCGGTTTGCTGAGACGGATAAAATGTCCGAAAGGACAGATAGCGAAGTGGCCGTGTTTCTCTGTGCATGTGTTTACATTTGATAAACTGCCCCGGCATTTTTTTTTTTACTACACCTAATCTGGATCACATCACAGTCTGTCGCTGTCGTCCCAAAGGAATGCAATATCGACTGGGTGCGATACGTCAACATCCAGAGCTAACCAGTTCATGGACACTATTTAATCAATAGTAGAGTGTTTTGATTTATGCAAGAAATGACATTAATATACATTTTGTAACACCTCTGTATTCTTCCTGACATCTTGTTTGTAAATAGTGTGCTGATGAAATGTTTAGAAACAGCTTTGCCAATGAGTCAAATCATTTGGGATTTGTTCAGTTTGATTTGTACTCTGAGAAAATTAACTTCTGCTCGATTAGCCACGTACTTACCTCTACAACCCCGAGATTTCACTATATACCAAAATGTTTCATTAAACATTCTGTAGTTTAGCTGTATTCATCTGTGCTCTGACAAACAGCATGACGCTGGTATATATTGCGTCTCCCTTGAATTTCTGAAAACTGATGGATTTTTTTTTTTATTATTATTATTTTTCTACCTGATGAACAACTTTTGCATCTAGGATACGAATCAAAGTGACTGACCAGGCTGAATAAAACTGTTTGTATTATATATAATCTTGTGGGCTCCATGTTTTCAGAACTTCAATACAAGTGAAAGAGGGCATCGAGGTGGGTTTTTTTGTACTCACAAATTTGTGTTGCTGTTGAACTCTGCATGAATCCTTTCCAGTTTCTGTTTGCAGGCGTTCACTTCTTCGGATTTGGGAAGCTCGTATTCCTTGAGCAGAGCGGTGATGCCTAAAACGGTAAAAGACAACCCAAGGCAAGCATAACTTTCTTTTAGATAGTTGCACATGTTGAACTGAAAGCAATTCAGCAATTTCAAAAAGTGGGGAGGAAAATACTTACGTCTCATTGTATCATACATCTTGGAAAGCATCTCCTTATCTTTTAGCCCCACGCATTCAGTAAGATACCTAAATAAACAGCAGATCGTTTTTCATACGAGATAAATATCTCCAAGTCATTTATCTGTGTTACAGCGATTGCTTATCTACATGCACACCTACAGACTGGACAGTAAGAGCAGATGACATGACCGGTTCCAGCTGAAAATGAACTCCTGAACCTGAATGTAATTCTAATAAAAATGTAGGTTTTTTTTTTATGTTCACTTGTATGAAGCCATGCAGGGTCTTATGTTAGACTACAATCCTGGATGTCCACTAGAAACTCATGGTATATAAACAGCTTTACCCTTAACTATTATTATGCCACATTATCTATCAAGAGAAAAAAGACAGAGACTGGTGAGGGGATGGCAGATTATGGCTGGTACAATATAAGTGATAAGTGCACTAATTAACAAATTACTCCATTGACAAATTGCTGTGGGATAAGGGGAATAAAACACTTCAGGACACGCTGGTATGAGAACCTAATAAACCTCAGAAGGGTAAGAGTCACTCACATAACCCAGTCCCTCATTATTGTAAATGCTTACCTCTGAGGTTTTTATTCCTTGTGTTACAGGTTATCAGTATATGCTTAAGGGTCACCTGTTTTTTGTAGCATACTTTAAAATACAAGGACAAATCTCAGCGTGAATGTACAGCACGTATTAAACTCACGTTTCCATGTTGAGGCCTGCTCGTGCTGCACTGTTGAGGACAGCGGTGAGGGCGATCTGGGATGGAGAGAACAAAAGGCCTGTGTCTGTCATTGCTGCTTTGTTGAGGAAGTCTTCTGTGCTTTTTCTCAACATCTCTGGATTCTCCAACAGCGGATACCTTGTCTAGAAAAAAAAAGAAAGACATTTTAAAAATATGCAATCGGCATCGTAATAATTACGACCTTTCAAATTTAACAAGCAAAAACAAGGAACTGGTGAGGAGTTATTCAAAAGCACTGCTGATACAAGTGTCATCTCATAAAAGTATCTTGTGATATTGATATACTACCATGATGTCCAACCTTATATCTGTGTCACTGTAATTATTATCAGGGATCCAAACAAAGAGTTTTTTTTTTTTAGATTTTTTGTTACATTGATACACAAGTTTTTCATCAGTACACAAGTTCATCTTCAAACATGTCCAATTCACTCAACATACATGTCTTTGGACTGTAGGGGGAGGCCAGAGTGTCTGGACTAGGCCCATGTGAGCAGGGGTGACCCAAGCTGCTTTCACCTGGGATCGAACCCAGGACATTCTTGCTGTGCGGTGACTGTGCTACCCACACTAGCCCAAGCTGCCCCGGTTTGTCTCAAAATATTACATTCATTTTGTTCTATTCCTCACTTTAACCTCTTGTACTGCCGTAGCACCATCAAACAAAAGTTTGTGGACACCTGGCCTTCACCTGTCTTTGTGAATGGAAGCATTACAATTTCTCTTCACTAGCACCAAGGGGCTGAAATGTTCCAGCATGATGATGCAAAGCAATCATGAAAACGTCTCCATGAAAACGTGGTTTAACAAGACTAGCATGGAAGAACTGATAAATTAAGTGGCCTGCACAGAGCCCTGACCTCACCTACCTTGAACCCTTTTGGGATTCATCTGGAGCTGGAGATGGAGATGACTACGTGCCACGCTTCCTTGCCTGATATCTGTGCCTGCTCTCACTAATGCTCTTGTAGCTAAATTAACACAAA
>JAOVVG010000029.1:8703455-8717114 GCA_028566375.1 Leptodoras nelsoni
CCTGAAATATTTCAGTTGGTGTGCAATGAATCTAAAATATATGAAAGTTAAATTTTTATCATTACATTATGGAAAATGTGGAACTTTATCACAATATGCAAATTTTTTAGAAGGACCTGTAGTGAAAGACCTAAATTCTTTGCAGCCTTGTTCTGAAAGATATTGTATTTGAAATGGCTGACAATTCTCTCATGAAGGCACAAAGTGGTGAGCCACGAGCTATCATTGTTTGCAAAGACTAAGCCTTGGGTGGATGCTCCTTTTATACTCAGTCTTGATGATCTCACCTGTTACCCGTTAATTATGGAACCTTCCAGAACAGTTTTACTTTGTATTACTTGTCTAATTTTTGCTTCTGTCCCAGCTTTTTTAAATGTCTAACAGGCATCAATTTCTAAATTAGTTTATATCTAACAAACAGAATTAGGTTTGTAATTGAAAACACTGAAAAACTTTTCTTTATCCTTTTGTCTGTAAAAATTACAGATTTCAGCATTTTTAGAAAGTGTCCCAACCTTTCTGGAAATGGGGTTTGTACAAGACATGGTTAAAAAATAAAGGCTAGTGAGGGAATACATGTTTGTAGCTGCTATAATGTACGTGAGAACAGCAACAGGAAGAGCACCCATTGGCAATTTGCTGTGACACCAGAGGAGTAAAGAATTTCCCGGATATTGCTGTTATTGGACAATAATCACACCACACTGTTGTTTTTCACACAAAAAAAAATCCTGCAAGGTTTTTTTGTACTTTACGTAATTTGTGAATGGCATAATATTTGGTGAAATGCCCCAAAATGAATATAATCCTATAGCCAAGGCATTATTGTAACCATATAATAATAAAATTGTGCAGTGTGCTGATGGCGGTTATTTATGCAATGCATTATTTGCTGAATTTTTCTCCAACCGAATTTGGCACGGGTCCCAGTGTGCACGTTTTGCAGGAACAAAAAAGCAGCTCCGTGCACGTACGCTCAACCCACTCTTTATGCAAAATTAATGCCTCAGCCCCCACGACAGTGTGATTTAATTTCTCCCTCTCGTTTTCTGTTGCCCGTTGCCATGGTGAAGGAGGAGCAGGGCTGGTGTGACATTAGCGGGGACGAGTGCAGCTCTCCCCATGAATCCCAGCGCCTCTGAATTACACCACCTCATCAAGCCTCAGTTCTGCATGCATATGACACTGGTGCCAAGGCTGAAACGGCACCAGGCGTCCATAAGACATCGTATATTAATGTAGCATATTAAACTGGTAGCTACTAGCAGGAGATGGATGACGATTAATTTGTAGAGGTTTATCATTAGGTGCACTCAAACTTGCACCAAAGTGGCATCAAAATGCATGAGATTTTATTCTTTTCAAAGAAAGCAGTCTGGTTAATGTATGTACAGTAGAAGCCTGTAAATCCAGTGAAAACAAAGAAAGAAAGAAAGAAATATTAAAGCCATTGGCTTTTCATTACAATAAATCAGATTGTGCAATAATGTCACAGTCCCTTCAGCTATCATATACTGACCATGATGCAAGTGTCTATGTGTGTGTTTTTTTTTTATTCCACTTTGCATGAATTTAGAGTGTTTATATTTCAGGTTGGCATTAGGCATACTATGGGCACACACACACACACATACATATCTCCTCACTATCCTCAGCACGTGCTCTCCTGCCCCCCTTCTTCATAATTGTGCTTTGTGTCTGCCTCCCTTCATTCTCAGACGCTCTCATTTGCATCCCGCGTTGGCACAATCTCCAGCTGCACCGAGCACAGCTTAAATGAGAAACACAGACCCACTTTACGTGACTCGCATTTTAAACACATCGCTTGCCAGCAGCTCCTGTGTCAGCTCTCCACACACACATGCACACACACTGTTAACAAAATTAAACAACTGGCCATGCTGCACGACTTTCCTAAGCCTCTGCTCCATTCCAAATTATGGGAAATAGCTCAGGGGTGGGACACAATTATAGTATGGTGTAACAATATACTGTAATGAAACCAGAAATAATCTTACTGTAATACAGTACCAGTGTGCATAAAGGTGTCAACTGTATGTTAGAGTAAGGCCATAGAAGAAGTTTCATAGAGGTTGCATGGACTCAAAGACCTACAATCATTTCCCAGAATAAGCATAATCTTTTGCACTGATTTCCATGTAGTTACTGGATATTTGTTTTAAATGAGGGAACATCATTTATGGCAAATAGTAATAATTATTCCGTTCATTGTGGTGCCAAGTATTTTAAGGACCATTTCAGTAGGGTGAATTCAGTTATGTTGGGAGATCAGATGTTGGAACAGAGCGACATTTAGTCTATGGCCTGAAATGTGAAAGACAAAATCCATGTAAATAAGCCCTTGCAACTTAATTCATGTTATATCATATGAAGGGGTGTGGTCAGCATCAAACAGGAATTTGAACAAGATGGGAATAATTACAAGAATGAGTCAAATAATAATAATAATAATAGTCATTAATGTTTGCATTGCTTGTTGCAAATAGGTGTCACAAAAGTGAAATCATTATTATACATAATCTCCTTTGCGTTCAATGCAAGCGCTAATGAGTTTTCTGATTCCTCTAGAACATAATTCTAATTTATGCTGCACTCTTAATGTTTTTATTGGACCTACCCTTGTACACACTGTATGCTTTGCCTAGTTTTTAATACTGCTTTTTAATTGTTGTGGCTAATAGTGCATATTAATGATGCATAAATACATAAGAAGTACCATCACTATCAGTCCTAATAAGAATAAAGCTACTTTAAAACATGAATAGATGTTTATAATTTACTCATTTGTTATGATGTGAATTACTGGGTCTTAAAAGTGGAGAGAAGAAACAAAAGACATATCTAAAGGCAGGAGAAAGAGTTAGATTGGGAAATATGGAGCAATACTTTGTATGCAGAGATTTTTACTTTTACAGTGTATGTGAGTTCATATAATTGTATAGATTTTTTTCATTATGCTATGCTGTTACTGTGACAATTAAAAAATTCTTACCTTTAAGTGGTGATTGTCTAATATGATCTTTACCTAATGTGTTCAAATTGAATTTTAGAAATTGAAAAAAATGTATTGAAAATATTTTCCATGGTATTGTTAATTGAATTGAGCGGCATTGTAATGTGTAGTCAAGCACCGTTTCCCGGTGCTGTTATTGAAATCTGATTAATAGATACCATTAATAAATATACTACAAATAACATTTTTAAATGTGTAACCAATGAAATGATGTGTCTTATATGACTAATACCAGTTAGAGTGGTTTTCAGTCAGATTAACCAGTATGGTTTTTAAATGGAGCACATACTCATACACTCATCATCTGACAAAAAGTACTTACTCCTATTAAAGATACCCTGTAGCCTCAGATGTACAGTATATCTGGATTCCAAACCTATTCTGAGCCTTACCTTTAATATTTGGGAATTGTTAAATAAATTGGGCATAATTGTAATGTGTAGTCAAGCCCTGTTTCCAAGTCCTGTTACTGAAAATCTGATTTATAGATATCATTAATAAATATATTACAAATACCATTTTTAAATGTGTATTTGGGATTGAAAATAAAGGCCTTATGTCTCATATTATTATTACCAGTAAAATTGGTTTTCTGTTAGATTAGGGTGAGCAGTGCTTCATTAGAATATGATATGCATAAAGATGTTTCTTTGTTGATAGTGAACACCTTGAGGATTTAGAAATATATCTTGTCTTAGGTGTTTTGTAAGAAAGCTGCCATATATGTATGCATTTCATTTACATTACCACATATCATAATCTCAGACATCTGGTTATCTGTGCTATCTATCAGAAAACCATGCTTGTAAGATCCATATCCTGTTGAAGGTTTTGGATGCCCCTTCCAACAGCCAATCCAATATTTTTTTTCCGATTGAACAGCAATCAGAGATTGAGTTCTGCCATTCAGAAACTATCTCGGTGTGGAAGTGTGGCAGGATGGAAGGAACGGGAAAGTGCAGGCATTCATGTGTGAATCCAATCCACCACAGTACACAGCTCCCGCCAAGTCTCCACAATGACCCTTTATATCAATGTAGCATGTCCACCGCTCTGTGCCTCGCCAGCCTCAACTTGAGAAATAGATGCGTGTCCGGCCATGCTGGAGTAATGTACGACCTGTCGGCTGGCTGTTCTGAGTTTTCTTTATCCTCTGTGTGTGTATCTTTGTGCATGTATGTATGTGTGTGGGGGAATGTTTTTATATCTTGGTGGGGACCAAAAAATCCACACACGGATAGGAATATCTGATCATGCTGACCTTGTGGGGACATTTGGCCGGTCCCCATTAGGAAAACTGCCTTTTTACAATTTCATTCTTCATTTTGATTACTGAGGTTACAGTTATGGTTCGATTTAGGAATAGCATAGCATCACAAAGCATAGTAAGGCAACTTACTGTGATATGATATGAAATAAAGATTACTGTTAGATTATTGAAGAAGAAAGGCTATTTGTAATGTAATGGAGGCTTAAATTAAACTTAAATGCTTGGAGGGCTTGCTGTGTAATGTGTCTTTGTGTATGCAATCAGGAGCGGTTCATAACCGTAGATTTTGATGTTACACAAGGATGACATTAAAAACAACGTAGCCTCAAACAAAACGAAGCCGAGAGGCTACGACATGACTTGTGCTATATCTAGTAAATAGTAATTATGAATTAATAGGTAGTTGAGAGTCAGCAAGATAGCGTCATCAAGTATAGGGTCCAGCAGCTCACGTTGAATGGTTAAAGACGTATTTTTGTTCAGGGTTTACAGGAGTGCATAAAAATTTCCAACCCTACTGCATCTCAAAAGCCACACAAACAAGCCCAAAACATTCACATGCTGGCAAAGGTAGACACATCATCTTTTCCTCAGCCTTTGCGTGGGAAATAAGGTCACCATGTTGTGCACTGTGCATTTTTGAAATATCAAATATTATACACTCCATAATCCCCCTTTACATTTACATTTCCATTTACTGCATTTAGCAGCTGCCGTTATCCAGAGCAACTTACAGAAGTGCTTTGTAGTCTCTATCAAAACACATCCTCATGCTAGTTCAAAAGGTCAGAGACTAAGAGGACCGTAGTGCAGGGTTCTCTCTCCAGATCTTTGCCATATGTAAATCTTTCAAGTGAAATGGTTGTGTGCCTGATAGACAGAATTTGTTAATGGACAAGACCAATATGGTTTATAAGTGTAACACAAACTCATACACTCATCATCTGAGAAAAAAGGTACACACTCATATTAAAGATATACTATAGTCTCAGATATACAGTATATCCAGATTCCAAATGTGTTTTGAGCCTTAGCCTTATTTTTAATATTTGAAAATTATTTCTAGTTTTTCCGACGTTGTACTTGCGATTATACTGGTTATATTTCACTTTGTTAAATATCGCTTTTAATTATCGCTGTAACCAATTTCCCACGGGTGCTATCACCTGACCATTTTATCTCATTTCAATAATCATTCATGGTTCTCATTATGTGGCTTCTATCATAACGGTTAACAACCTTCCTCTTTCGCTCATAGCTGGAAAACCCAATGTTAAAAGAGACAGTGGCAACCGGTTTCATGTTACCGGCTATCTAGGACCACCAATGGTAGGTTTAGTTTAGCGGGTAACCCAAAGAGAGGCAGAGACCTCAGGGTCAGGACAACAGCTAGTGGTATGGAGGTTCGCAGAGAGCCAAATTCTACAAACCTTTGTGACATGTACTGGACTGGACTCTGAAATATTGGACTTCAATACAACATGCAACATGCTGCTTTTCAATAATACAATGTCTTGGTGCTCACATTGAGCTTACATCTTGTCAGTCAACTTTCGGTTTGTCTGTATTGCCTCTGTCCACTTTGGGATGGGGTTGTGGTTGGGTTGGGGTGGAGCTGAAAGATATTTTCCCCCAGTCCCATGTGGCAATTATGTGCATGCTTGGACAACTGTCCTGTCTGCTGCTCCTCCTGCCCTGAAATTGATAAGAGAGCAAACATGGGGCAGCATGATACCTGCCCCACTGAACCTCTATCAGTGCTTGTTGCAGTTCCCATTTTTGACCACTAGGTGTAATAATAGCTATAATGAGATAAATGTGGCAGTGAGCACACAATAAAATAAAATAACAAAATTTTCTTTAATAATTAGTTCCTCAAAAGAGAAAATCAGTATTCCAATAGAATTTAAAATGTATGATGTTGTAACCTAAACGAAGACTTTTCGAAGAGCTACTTGGTATTTGATAGCTCGTTCAAGACACTGTGTTGTGTGCTGTTTCACCCAATTATTTTCATTTTCTTCCTCTTTTAGTCTATCAAGCAGGTCACCTTCTTGTTTTTATAAGGAAAAATTAAAATTTTTAACTTCTATTAGTCTCTCTTACTCACATGCAACAAAACATTTTTGGAAAATAAGTATGAATATTTGTTTCTTCATTTTTCTTTTATTATCCAATTGTACAATAGTTATCTCCATAACATCTGTCCTTTGTTTAAATGAATAATTGACTAATTTCTGCATAAAAACTGTGCCTCTGATAGAATGGAATATCCTACACTCATTATTGTACATATTGAAAACCCATTCGTGAGCTTATTCACAATTCCCACTAGATGGCGCCATGACCTAACTGATATCTTAACAAATTTCAGGAATTTCTCTCTTTAATGGCTCATATCAGTTAATTAGTGCCTGTTAGTCATGCACTCTAAAAGAAATAGTAACAATTATTCATTTAATTGATCTAATAAACGTTAGGCTTGATTGTGGTTCAATCTAAAACTGCAAGCTATGAAAATAACATATTAGGCAAATAATGTATAAAAAGTGTATTAACAATTATACTATAAATTCGAAATAATTAATTTATTATATAGGTCGAGACATTATTTTACAGTCCTTAGAGTGTAATTTGTGCAATGTTACAATGACCTCTTTCGCAGACTACGATGGAACATCAGCTTCAGAACATCACCTATGTGTCTCAAATGATAGAATTCAGGCTAGTTAGTGAACTTTATAAAAAGGTCATTCATTGTAATAAATGTCCCCAAAGCCAGAAACAATAATAAAAAAGATCCAGTTATTTTTAACTCTTCATATATTGTGTAAGGCAGAGCTTCCTGAGCTTTTACATACACACAGCCCATACAGCTGACAACAAAATACAGACCAGGGCCCACTTTCCCCAACACAATGTAAAGTTACAATAATAGTTAACAATGCGATGCTCTGCTATGCGGAGCATTCAACAATGATTTTTGTGCTACGATGTTTTTGGAAAAACCCAGCCAAGGCCATTAAGATGAAATTACGGATGTAACGTTCATAACATATTACAGTGGATACAATGTGAGTTCACAAAGACTTCACATGACTTCACACACACAGCATAATAATTCAGTAATATCACTGAACGCTGAACCCGTTTGCTAAATAAAATATCCGTTACATTAAGAAAGTACTCACTAGCTTGTCATTGTAATGGTAATGTTAATGTCTTACATAAAAAAAAAAACAGATTTTTTTTAACATATTACTGAGTTTAAAGTACACCATGTGCACAAGGTTCATTCAGAATCTACAATCGGAATATATTTATTTAGATAAAAAAAAAAGGTTTGTCAGTATATCCTTTGTTTCGAGTAAAAGCATACTATTCACCAAACGGAGCCTATATTTGTCTTTAAGTTGATATGTGAATGTCACTGTGAACAGTGTTTCTATCTGAAATATTCATATACCAAATAAACCATGGTTGTAAAATCATGGTAAAATAATATTCAGACTTTAAGTTATGGCATGTGCAGCTAGCTAATAATCCTTAGCTCTTATTTTGGATATAGCCTACTAATTAACCCTGCAGTACCACCATTAAAACACATGAACGTGGTGTTTTTGGATACCAGAAACGCAGAAACATTCTTACAAGATCTCATTTTGTGAGAGCATAAGAACGGAGAGCACAGTTGTAAGAGACATGCTGTGTACTTGCCATTACTGCAGAGGTAATGACTTAACCAGAGCCTCTTAATGATATTCTGAAAAAACCCTCCATATTAGGCGTGTTCTCAATATGCCAGTATTTGACAACTCTATTATCAAATTTTGTTCATCAACTCGTATTTTCATTAAGAGATTTTAGCACAAAGACTCGCACTTTGACAACCGCCATTACAATGTACCTGCAATTAATTCTACCAAAATAATTGAATCATTTTTTTATCCAATAGGTTAGGTTTAGGTTCCTGTTCTCTCTTGGCTTAGCATCCCTGTGCTCTCCGAGTCTTTTCATGTGTGTACAATGCAAAGCGTTACACTAATTAGCGATTGAAAACCTGGCTAACCTGATGAACTAAAGCGAGCTAGGCCTGCTTGTGCCACTCTCACAGGAATAAGCTTCTTATTGTTATGCTAACACTCAACACAAATTCTGATCCACGTGTTTTGTGTTGCTGTGCTCCGTGTCAGGCTTTTGTTTATTGTTCTAAAACGCTATCTTAGTATTACACTAATTAGCCTTTTGACTAGCTGCTAAAATTGCCGTACAATAGCGCCATTATATCTATATATGGACTGCATATGTTTTATAATACTGCTTCTTTGTGATCTCTGCATATGGCCAGGAAATGTGTTAAGCTGTTAGTTAGAATTTTAGTAAGTCTTAAATCAAACACTAGTGTTTGGGATATACATTTGAAGCCGCTGGGCTTTATTCTTTTCCTTTTTTTTCTTTTTTGGGTTTTTCTTGCTAAAACAGAGCAAATTGGTCTCAGCAGGTGAAAGTAAAGAAACTTGAGGCCTTTGATTTTCAAACAAAGGCTCTTCACACCTCTCTGAACATCTCGACTGATTAACACTCCAGTGGTGAGAGAAAAAAAAAGAAATAAAAGCACCCTGACACATCCTTAACATGGCAAATCTTTCATAGAATCATACTTCAACTACGGCTGAGGAAGCTTTTAGTTGTGTGTGTGTGTGTGTGTGTGTGTGTGTGTGTGGTGTGTGTACCATGTTTTTATATCTTTGTGGGTCCCCTCATAGGAAAATTTGATATTTTTACCTTGTGGGGACATTTTGCTGGTCCCCATACAAGTGTTTTTTTGTTGTAGATTTTAACAACAAAAAAAAAGAAAAAGAATAAAAGAGCCTAAAAAATAGCCCTTTCCTTGCTAAGGTTAAGGTTATAGTCAGGGTTTGGTGTAAGTATAGTAGTACAAACATGCATGTCTGTGTGTGTATGAGAATGAAGGAGACTTTTTGGGGAGAGGCATTTTTATCCTTGTTAATAGAAAAGATTAGCGGCAATTAATTCAGGATTTTTATTCAGACTGAACTTCCTATCTGTCTCCGTTTGAAAGACAGATACAACAACATAAGTTATTCATAAGTTATCCAGGGCAAATGTAACGTTTAATCTTCCTTGAATAATCTGTGAGAAGAATGAAAAGTGGAAAGACATTCCACAATTTGCAACACTTTCCCCATGTCAGTCATGTGCTCAAAAAACAGAGGGGGTTGATCACAGAAATCTAGGTTCTCCTATAATAAGAATAATCAAAGAAATCTTTAGTATCCTGCAAGTATCCGTGTGTTTTTATTAGTAATCTGACTGTGTGGATTTCTAATTTATATGGAGTATTGTAATAAAGCTTATTTTGTTGTTCATCGTATATTCTCGTCAGGTATCAATCCAGTTCGAGGGCTCTTATCATTCAAATGAGGCATTTTCTATGTTTCTTTCTTCATGCAGTGCTTTTTGAGGGAAACTGGTGTCAGATACAGTAGAATACAGAGACCTACACTGTATAACTATTGTTCTGTCATTTGATGAGGTTTCATTATGTCTGCCATATGTGTCTGTGATTCATGATCTCTCCTCGTCATCCAGGTTCCTCGGGCGTTTTTATGACAATTATGCAGTGCTGTGCTTTGATCAGGGCACTCGTTCATTGCGTGTCTGAAACCTGAATCAGTTCACATGTATACACAAAAGCCGGTTTGTAAATCACAGTCTGTATGATGGTGTATACTGTTTAAGGCTATATGTAGAGAAAAATCATGCTCCATTTACAATAACCTATTTTCAGGGAACAAAGCAATTTTAGCATGAACAGATAAAATTGAACTCCTGCAGTTCAAATGTTGAAATTATGGTACTAAATGGCAAATTGGTACTAAATCGAAAATACTAAATGGTACTAAATGGAAAACAAATTTCTTTCTTTTTTTTAATTTGGTTTAGCAAGTAAGCTCAACACACAGTGCTTGCACTAGCTACTTTAAATTCATTTCCCTTTTTAAATAAAATAGCAAAAGCAGTTGGTCATATGACAGTCACCCAAATAAATACAGTTAATCACATGTATTGTACGAGCATTTATGTTGTGCTGCATAATATTCAGTCTATGTGTGGTTTATGGTATTTCATGTTTGATTTTTAACAAAAGTGCTCATTATTTGAGGACATTTTGTGTCATTGCTTGTTTCTGTAGGTTGTTAAAAAAAAAAAAGGAAAATCACTGTTTTTTGGCATTGGCGCATCTGCTGTGAGAAATCAAATGGCTCATATCAGTGGCTCGACACAGTGGTTAAGCACTTGAACGCATACATGCACAATGCACAGTACACAACCCATCACAGGGTCATCACAAGGCCACTTACACACACAGCTATACTGGATAACTATCAGTTTGTCACCAGTTTTCTCCCATGTCCATATGTATCCTGATAAGTTTCAAGCAAGTCTGCCTGACCCTTTGGCCACAGATCATTGTATCCTGGCAGGGCTTGGTATTTTGAGTGAATATTGAGTGAAGCTGAATTTTCTTAAGTTTATTTGGCTGGGTTGAAGTGACAGATGCCAGGAACAAAAAGGGCTCTTGGCCAGGCTAACATTCCCCATGTTCATTAAGTATAATAAATTTGCAGACTCTGTGCCAAAGGTTTAGATTGATTTGTACAGAACAGTACAGGCACAGGCATATAGTATATGATATCTCAAGCCTACAGATGCTGTATATCTGTAATCTGCAGTGCATACTGCATAGTTGGATCATTCCGGAATTGACAATACGGACACACCGATGCTCAAAAACACAGGATTGGTTCTGATATTTGTTTCGGTACTTCTGTCAAAACTAAATTTGCCATCACACTACAGGAGCAAAGGCAGACTAAGTAAGAAATAACCTATTTGTATAAGAACATTGGCTCTGATCAAACATGGGCGCTGATATTAATAAAGAATGACAAGCCTGACCACAAGGAGGCCCTCCGCCTCGATTTGAGGTGCCCAAGAATGTCTAGTTTTGTGTCACTGAAGAATTGCGTTGTCTTTACTGTAGCAAGTGCGTGAGGTGTGCTCAACAATTCTCCTTGAAGTTTCGAGAGACGTCAGTAAAGACAGAGCCCTCTGAAGTAGGCAACCTCGCCGTCGTGTGACAGACAGGAGAGCGAACGTACCGTTCTCCGAGCCCTGTTTGAAACCTCTCTCATTAACGACTAACCTCTCAGCTCTGCCTTAACGAATCCTCAGACTGGTCGACATCTAGTGTAAAGAAAGAAAGGGGAAGGGGGTAGGGATACAGGTAAATGACAAAGAAGGAAATCTTGATGTTAACAAAAAAGGCCAGTATTGGTTTTAAGGGTGTGAGGAAAAGAAGCCAGGGAGACGAAAAGAGAAGAAAATGGACGCATTGGAAACAAAATGTGAAGCTGACTAAAAATTAGAGGAGCTCATAAACGTGAGGGAGATCAAGTTGGGGAAAAAAAACAAACCTTTGTTGTCATCTGTATGGAAGTAAACCTGCTAGGTCCCCCCACTTGCTTCTTAATCTGGTCTTAATCACTAGGAGGAAATTTAGTCCCACCTTTAGGTGCTTGGCGCTAGAAGTAGGTAGTAGGGATTATCAAAAGAAAAACCCTTTCATGTTGAGAGGATGACCTTTCTGACCTTCTCTTCGTGCCAAGAGGAATCAGTCTGAGCTTACTGTGGCTCCAGAGCAGGAGTCTTCAGCCCATAACCGCACTTCAGGAGGAGGCTGTCGACTGCCTCTAGGTGAGAGGAGAGGTCGCAGAGGTCATGAAGCCTTGCTGTCAGGGATAAAAGTGCCATGCAATCACCTGTCAATCTATCCATCAGATCAAAGTATGAAGAAGAGTCTCCCTCTGTGTGAGATATGCTCATGAATATACCCACCACGCACTCCGGCTCCTCTCGAAATCACCTTTCAGCGGCTCAGAACATAATACCGTATCAGATATTCTAATGAGAAATGCAGAAATACCCCTAAAATGTGTGCTGCTGATCAATTAAAGAAAAGTGACAAGTATGTCTCATGTAGAGTCCTAAAATGAGTCAAGGCAGATACTAAGGGAACAGATTTTCTCATTCTTCATTTTTTTCTCAGCTGATTATGTACTGTGCACCAGAATCTTATTTAGTGCTGCATGAGAAATTGAAATATATCTTATTTCTTTTCACACATCCTTTTACTAAAAATGATAAACACGTCATATTTCCATGAAATAATACCACACTGTTAATTATTGTCATCGATTTTGGTATACTTCTGCTTTCAATAAATCATACCCACATTTTTAGAACTTCTTTTGGTTAAAAGGATAAACATCATTTGTCTTAGATTTTAATAATTGATTAAATTCAAAGTGTTACTGCTAGTAGAGTACACTGCCATCCAGCTTCTCTATACCATGCCATCCTTCTCTAAAAGAATCTGTTTTAATGAAAGCGTCATGTCATTATGGAGTAGAACTGCACCTCGGTGCACAGGTCTTTAGGGGGCCACTGTGCAGCCCTGTGGTTCCTGGCTTTCGTCTTAATCCTCTGGCTAATAAGTTCATAGCCTGGCCATATGCTCCCGTGCTGTTTTGGAGGGGGGTAGGTGTCGGCCCATGCCACTTACACCGGGCCGGCCCATTTCTCAGGTACCTCCCCTGCCGGCCGGCCCTTTGTTCAGGCGGATCAGTCCACTCCATGCCGTGAATGTGTTGAATTGATTAGCCTGCACCGTATAATTGTCAAGCAAATCCCCCCTCCCTAATCATTTCCCATCCATTTGAAAAGGACAACATGCATTCTCCTTTTTTCGAACCATACCCACCCCCCCTCTTTTCATGCCTCTTGGTTCTTGGTTTTAGCCCCCCCCTTCACTTCCCTTCTCAAACCCAAGCCATCCCCCCATGTTGAAGAGAAAAAAAAGGGGTAAGGGGGAGACGAATAAAAATAAGAACGGATCCTTCTATCCTGCCGGCACTCTGGCAAAGGATGAAAGGGGCCGGCGGGTGGACGTGTTCTAATCTGCCACCCTGGAGTGTGAGCAGCGAGTCGACCGCAGCTCTTACCTGCCCACTCTGGGGAGAGTGAGGAGGAAGGGAGGGTGCATAGGAGGAGCAAGGGATAAAGAGAGAAAAAGTGAAAGAGAGTTGTGGGGAGATTCTGGGGCCCAGGCGCCAGCTCCAGCTTCTCCTGCAGCTCAGCCCATTCAAACAGGAGGCCCAAAAGCCATGCTCAGGTCAAAAGTCTGGCATATTTACTAAGACTGCTTACTGTCTTTGACTCGGTAGTGTTCAAGTCATTGAGTGTTACAGATAAGGACAGATTTTTTTTT
>JAOVVG010000029.1:8717214-8733546 GCA_028566375.1 Leptodoras nelsoni
TTTTTTATTTCTTCATCACATGCACAAGCACGTTCTTCATTTCTGTGTTGATCTCTTTCAGAATCTTCCAAAAGTATTTGTTTTATTCAAAATGACTCCTGACTCCATAACAACCTCTGCTAATTCATTGGAACCATGTTTGAAAATTAAATTGCTTTCAGTCAATTTCCATTCCTGCTCCTCATGACCCAATGGTCATGAAGACCTCTTTTCATTTAGAGTCAAATGAAGTATCCTTTGGGAAAATGCTGGTGTTTTGGGTCATAAGTGTTGTGACTCGGGTGCATCTCTCCTGTGACCAAACACGGTCAGGTCCTCATGAGGTCAACTAAGTGGTTTGAACTTATATGTGACAAGCATGTCCACAGCTACTTGTGCCATGTGTCTTTATATAACGAGCCAGTCTTTTGGAATTTGGAAAGGATTTCATTTTTAAGGAAATGACAAACAGCAATATTTCATTTGTTATCCCACTGTCAAATATATTGCCTCAGTGGAAGTCTTCACAATGTAATCTTTTAATCACAGCTTATCAAACTCACTATGGCACTGCCTGCATAAAAATACGACTATTTGTTCACTGATAATATCTGTCTCAGAAACATGCTTTATTATTATTAATATTGTTATGACTATGCAGTTTTGTCTAAAGTGCCTAACAAAGCAGTACATGACACTGCAAGTGCCAGTGTCAAAGGTCAAGTCAAACAGTGACCATTAAAACGGCTGATAATAGACTGGTCAAGCATGTCATGACCGTTGGGAATTCAGTGTCCTTTTATAAGCACAACTGATCTTAACAATAACGGTCCATATGGAGGACAGCAGACCAGGATGTATGTTGGACATGGAATAGGTCAAAGGTTAAGTGACCAGGCTTGTTAAAGGAGAAATAATAATCAATTCACTGTAATGTTGATAGATGCTAACTGGAAAATAAGCTGTAATATACATCTTACAGTTAATCTATTGAATTGAATAAATATAGTACCCCAATAACCCAAGGCTCATTCAGTACAGAAATCAACGACTCCCTTTAGAAAATGTTTGACCAGTTCAATAAGCTCTCCTAATAACCTACAAACCACTTGACATGAAGCTCATCAGGCCAGGTGGAAATTCTACATCCAGCGTGGATTTGAGGACCAACAGCATTGTTCCATGATGGAATATGAATGTATTTAACCAAGGGCCCTTTATGTTTGGCTATCCTGTGTTGACATAAAGTAGTCCCACGGGACAGCTCTGAAAGGTCACTGACCTGCCTTGTCTTGATGACAAGCAGTCGTCTGGTGTGTTTTTTTCCCACAGTCCTCAGCTCTATTGTTCCATTGAAGGAGTCTCTTGCCGGGGAAGACTAGTTTGATGGTTAACGGACAAATTATGTCCTGGAGAACCTACAAAACATCTGCAGCCACCGAGTGATTGAGTTCCATTTGCATACTCGCAAGGGAGGCAGTGTCACATTTACCATTACTGAATGTACAGATAATGAGTGAGAAACCAGAAATTCTCAGTGTGATCCAAATGAAATAACTGAAGAGCCATTGCGGTTTTATTACTCTGAATAAAACAGTGGGAGAAACTGGCAAATAGGAACTCAATATAGGAGGTCAAGTTCAAATATAAATTATATTAACTGATATATGAATGAATCATATGGTGGTAATAAATTATATGAAGCATTGGAGAAATCTGATTCCGCTCAACAGTTTTAGCATGTACTCTGCTCCTGCTTTTCTTGTTGCTCAGATATCAGAGGATACTGCACATTTAGGCAGAGAAGAGCCAGAAAAGTCTAAAGCAGGCTGCATGTGGGCTAGAGGTAAGAGGTAGAGGGCTACAGTTCTTATCGCTCATTTTGATGACAGTCAGTTGGCCAAAATGATGCAGTGCTTCCTTGGCGTTTAAACTATAAGCACTCAAGCTGTAAGTCCTGCTCTGAGACGTCCGTAGCTGTGTTCTTTTAGTCATATGCAAATGAGTTCACTGCTCATTCACTGGAGGACTGTTGGCCAGACTGAGCAATTATTTGCCGTCAGCTTGGCTAGTGCATTCAGCAAGATAATTCAATATGAACATAAACTATTTAAATATACTCATATTTATTTAGCCAAATGTTTGCTTGGTTATACATTTTTCAAAATAGCCAGCTGGATTCAGGTTATGTGACCTGGTTAAATGAAACTGGTGGTGGTAAGTAGGGTTCTTTAAATGTACATACAATTGTCAAAGATTATGTGACAGTTGAACATTGACTTGGGCTAGGAAAAAATGACAATAACAACAAGTGCACCCTAAATGCCTTTCACTTTAGATACCATCACACTATAATCACTATAGCTGGCATATATTATTTTTTATAATTGGAAATCATTCACAGGAATATTATGCTGAAGTGTGCCTTTTGGTTTTCCCATTACAACACTACTCAACCAATCGGCGTTTGCTTGATATGCAGAATGTGGAGCCAAGATTATGGAGATGTTCATGTTGCCTCCTCTGAGAACTTCTCTGACAATGTGCTACTTACAGAAGTATTAAACAGCTCTAAATCCCAGAATAGCTCCAGGCAGAAGTGGGAGTGGCAGAGTTGACCAGGTCATTTTCCGGATTGCTGCTCTCCTAAAGGTCTAAAGGGGCTGAGACCAGGGGAGGACTTAGTCCTGATTGATTCTGCTACAAGGGTGTATTTGCAAGCACGTCAGGGTGTCGTGCACCAGTGCTCACATAGGTGTCTGACTTCATATTAGCATATAATGTGAGTGTCTACACTAGGGGGCAGTGCCACATATACCAAACCTGTATTTACAGGAAACCAAAAAAAAGCAGTCTCGACGCAACGAAAACAAGGGGAGCTTTTGGGTTGCAGTGTAAGAAAGAAAATTAAAATAAGAATGCAATAAAGAAATAAAGGTGATGGGGAAAATCTAAACAATGTGATTGTGATCAATTTAAAATCAAGTCTGTTGTCTCTATTGTCTGTATTAATCAGTATCAACTAAATCATGTGCTTTAATGCAAATGGGAAAAAAATCCTGAGTTGCTTTGGTTTACATCACCTACATTGTGTCTTTTTTTCCTGGGAATCGCTTAGAGGAAAAAAGAAAACACAGTGTGTGATCCTTCAGGTTGATTAATCTGCCCATTACAATGTCTGCTACAATCAGTATAAAGCCTCACACTTTATATAAGCGTATACCACAATATCATGTTTGTAGTTTTCTGTAAATAAATCCATTATACAATATATCACTGAGTGTGATGCAAATATGATATATATAATAAGCTGTCCAGATACAGTCTTATCATATTTATCACATTTATATCATATATAATTTATTACAGACAGCACGCAGAAACTAGACAATGAAACTAACAATGAGAACGTCTTTAAACGGATATTCGTAGCCCTTTTGTTCCGTTTCTGTTGCAAGCTATTATGTATAATATTTCTAACAGACTACACTTTTATAAAATGGTGGATGGATGCAGGTCTGCAGCCTATATAAAGTAAAAGATGTACTAAGGTGGAAAATATTATTTACACTTTGTTATAAATGAAACATAAGCCCTGCCACTATGCCCTGGAAACTCCTGGGAAAACCCAGAGGTAGAAATGTCAGCACTGTTAGCATTCCGACTCTGATAGTTCCTCAACCTCAGCTACATCATGCCACTTCATAATTGGTCTAGAATGACTAGAAGCTGACAGTTTGCTTGACGTTGCAAAATGTAAAAACTCACTGTGCAGAACTTTTGTGTTGCATCCCATGGGATCCCAGTCTTGATGCACACCTCTAGTCTCAGCCACATGCCCTGTGAACCTTTCTGCCTTCCTGTTTTTTTAATCTGTAATTGTATCAGTTTGCAACTCATTATCTGTTTATTCTGAATAACATATTTGTATTCAGTCACATCCCTACGCCAAGCAATCAGCATTTGCCTGATACCTGGTTAACACACACAGTTTGCCTCACTCAGTATGCCTCTGCATGGACTCTGACCCATAAATCTCCTGTCTGCATCCTGATGCAAATTTGCAAATATGCTTTAACGCAAAATTATAAACCAACCCTAAGATGTATGTGTATTTTTGTTTCGCTGAGAAAACCCTGAGCATATAGAGACAAAAAGAAGAATGGCTCTTATGATGCTATGGCCATGAGTAGAGGTCACTGCAGCAGTGATGTCATTAAAGCATGGCAACATTATTCTCTCCATTTATACCAAGGAACCAGTAGCACTAGATTCATATCCTATCCAAGGCATGAACATTCATATTGTGGTAAGAGTGATTATTTGAATATTCTAAAAATAGCTCTATTAGGTAAAGCATGAAAAATGGTATGTTTTATTGTAAGATACAAACACTACAGAGAAGCTTCCAATACATATTTCTTGTTCAGTAAAAATTGGACAGATTATGCAATATTTCCAAAATACTGATTTATAAAGATGAACAAAGTGGGTTTACTGTTCAGCGTTCTTCTGAAAGAAAGTATAAGATGAACGAAAACGGGGTTATTTTAAGGGGAATTTAATCTAACCTCTAGTGCAATTTAAACAGTTGTCTAAGTAATCACACAGATATCACACAGATCATTTGGAGTTTGGCTTCCCAAGATAACTCTAGATTTCACAACTAGCACTGTCATGAGATGGTATTTGAAAAGTTCTACTAAAATAAAAATACCAAATTTAGAAATACAGCAGTGATGATGATCATTGATGGGTCCATAATAACAATATTGTGTATTTTGAATATAACTGATTGTCAGCACATGGCTAATAAATACTACATCCACTGCAATACATGCTATATCTACTTCTCTACTGCGTGAAGTTGCACATTTCCACCCAGCATCGGACTCCTTCGTTGTCAGCCATGTTCACATCTTCTCTCCTTTTCACCTCAGCCGTCCCTAGCTGGGATTTATCTGTGTCCTCTAGTCATGATGACAGGGTAAATATTCATGCAGACATCCAAGGTTCCGCACACAATTACTGGCACGCTTCGCACAGTTTGCCCCGCCAGTTAAATTCTTAAAGGGATTATTTAGCAAGATGAATGGGGCCAAAGTATTGAAGGGCATCCCAGAGTTCTTCAAACAAAGCTTATGCTGTGATTGGTCCAGTGTGGATGAGGGGGAAATAATTCTGGGTCTAAAGCTAATTGGGACTCTGTTATTCTGGAGATTGGCTCTGAAGTAGTCAAGCTATATTCATTGACATTTTAGATGAGGTTGTTAGCATAAAGCTGCTGTTCACTTAGATGAAGAAAGGGAACGAAATGTGTTGTAGGATGATTTCCATGAAAAGTGCAGAATTTTCTAGGTACTCTCAAATGTGATTGGGTAAGACACCATTATGCTTACAAGTTAGCGCTAATCCAAATCTAAAGAAGCAAATACTCAACAAAACTGCCTTTGTTTATCAGGAATATTTGGGGAAGAGTCTAAATTGTATTCTTTCTGCAATATACATGGAATTATGCTAGAATTCCTTGACTACAGTCTAATGAATAGATATCCTGTGTTATCTCTCTCTCTCTCCATGAGGAATGAGAGAATACAAATCGTAAAATCACTTTTATAAATAGTAATATTTTATTTCTATTGCAAAGACAGCTTCATATAGTAACGTGCCCATCTGGTGACACGTGAGTGGTGAGATTTAAGCACAAACAGTGGCGTTTCTGCCTTTTTGATATGCATAATTACTGTATATGATTTGTGTTTGTGTGCATGGGTGTGTGTGTTGAGTATGAGTGTGTGTGTGCATTGCGCCAATGCTTTGTGTCGTGCTGAGGGCTCCTCCTGAGAGCCACTGCGCCACACCGGGGTAGCTGCAGCTGCACTGGCTTTCATCTCCTTAGGTGCCCGGTGGGGGGCCGCAGTATTTATGTGTACATGTGAGTTTGAATGTGTGTATTTGCAAAAGCAACTGGGGGAAATGTAGTGTAGGGTAGTGTAGTGTACTATAGTTTATGTCATTATTGGACACTACTGTAGTTTGATCATTAATCAGTGTTTGCATATGTGACACTGCTATTGTCCATCATCCACAGTCGCTCCCCTCTGAGCCGCGTTTTTTGCGAGACGCAAAGCACCACACAGGATGTTCTGAAGCAGCCGAAGGTTACGGTGCAATGTGCAAATCCTCCATACACCTTTTGCTCTATTCTGCTGCAGCCTGAGGCTGGGCAGAACATTTGGACTCCTGTGGTGTGCTCTCAAGGCAAGGGTTACTTCTAAATTTCAGCATTCCATCTATTCCTGCCTTTGATTTGACTCATCTCAGGACACCTCATGTGTTTGAACTCTCCTTCCTCGACTCAGCACTGAGCACTGAGGGTTTAAGGTTTAACCGAAACTGGTATGAAAATAGAAGATTTTAACTAATATTTAATCCAGCTTATATATTTTATAAATAGTGACACTATTGACTGTTGGAGTGATGACGGGTAATTTTATGACTCTGAGGGTTAGTCATAAAGCCTTGATATGTCTAAACTAAAGTGTCCTTGTGCCTTTAGTGAAGACTATTTTCTGTATATTAGAATCATTGGTGTTAAAGTTAAAGGTCACTTCCTGTCACCGCAATCCTGATATCTTCACAGAAATAGGATTACACTTGAACCTATATCTAAAGAGATGACATTCTGCCAATAAAAAATGCTTTATCTTTGTACTTAAGAGCAAAAATGACATTTAGGTCAGGTGGTCTCTCTTGTCTCCTGTATGAATAGCTGTGTTCTGTATATAGATGTGATATTAGAAATAACCAATTAGTGAACACTGGTTCAGCATTGGTTTGTCAGCAGGAGGCCTTGTCACTACATCATTCTATCAGATGTGGTCTCGTCCGGTTGGCGAGTCGTGGTTACATTTCAGAGCCAAAACAGACAGGCTTCTTCCTCCCTCGCCATTCATTCATTCAGCAATCAGAGTTAATAAGTGACTCTACACATGCAGAAAAGCTTCTATTGGCTTTATAGTGCTTTAAATCAGCTTTGCCATGTTCCCGCCCTGGCCCTGTCAACCCTCACCGGCCTTTCCTCTGAACGAGTCCTCATTAGAAGAGGTTCCTATTTCTCAGCTCTTTCTGAGAGACAGATCATTAGAAGCAGCAGTAAACATCTGTAGCAGAGCAAGTTTAAGCCAACTACTTTACCCTTAATGTATAAAGTTACATAGAATACGAGAGTCCAAACTCAGTAATTCTGCCTTAAACTCTGTGGAATGAGGATTCAGTGTGAAATTCAGCCCAGATTCATATTCATATGAAATAGAGGAAACCTCCGGTAAACATACTGATATAAAGTGTGGTTGTGATTGTTTTGGAGGTACAGTAGGTTACATTTTTTGACAATATACAATATTAGCCAAGAGAAAAATGTTTTTTATGTTTGTTGATTTGGTAAGATTAAACTCTTTTATATATCTGGTGGATTATTATAAATTATAGATTGCAGTGTATTTTATATCTGATAGCAGCAAACAGAAGCAAAGATCACCATCTCCGATTGTTAAAATGAATAACTCATTAAATCAGTACAATTTGGCAATGCATAACAAAATAAAAAACAGATAATGTTTTTTAAATATGTAATAAAACAACTAGAGAATAGTTCTAACAATTTAGGGGCACTATACATGAGAAATACATTTAAATATGATTAAGTGTAAATGGACATGGTGTAACATTATACGTTTTCTTCCAGTATACACTGTATGATGCAGGATACTATAAAACCCTGTTTGCTGATTAGTGTCTCCTGCAAATCTTCAGAAAGGCAGAATACAACTGAGAATACAGATGAAACAATTCGCCATTTTCTAGCAGACATATAAATGTATATTAATTACTAATAAAGCACTGAAACTTTGGTAAGTCTACCTTTCTAACCAATGCAGTCATTTTTATTGTCTTCCTACAATCTACAAATTATTCAGATTTGAGATATTTATTTAGTCACAAATCTAAGAATGGTGCACTGTGAATATGTGTACTGTATTTACTGCTCGACAAAAAATAAAATCAGAATAAAAATCTGAGATTTAAAAATGTTTTCATCAGTGTAATTTATTAGTACATGTCTACTTTTTTTTGCCTACTGCTATTAACAGAATAGAAAAATATGGCATGGACATTAGAAATACAACGGCATTCATAGATCAGTAACCATTTCACAGCTGCACTAGAACTGAACTCAAACCGGAGAGGTCTCTGCCTTTTTCTGTTTGGAAAGCTTTTTTATCCTCAAGCCATGCTGAAATTACCGAGGCCTCAGCAGGCCTTCTCGCTCCTTTCCTCTCAGGTAGAAAAAGGAACCACTCTCGCCTGGTCCTCCCTTTCTCTCTGCCTCTCACGCTTTATTCAAAGTGAATGCGTAACTGAATATGAGATGGTCCGGGCGTCTTTCAAGGACCAGGGCTAATGAGATGTTTTACCTTGAAATTAGAGCAAGGCCCCATCGAGCTGAGCTAGTATAACTGGCTCACAATCAGTTACAGAAGTCAGGATTGCTCCAAAAAGAGACAGGGAGGGTACGAGAAACAGGGAGCGAGTCTATTGAGGAAAGTATAAAGCTATTAAAGAGAGCGGATTAGAACAGGGAGGCCATTTTGAAGCTCTGTGTAGAAAGAAATGTAGTATGAAGTATAAGACTAACCCCGCTTTTTGGTGTTATTATTCATTTCCATGAAGCAGCTTACAATGAGAAGCCATGTGTGAGCGTAATATGAGGGAAGGTTTATATGCTAGTTGGAAAAGGGTTTGATGAACAGGTAATGTTAGTGATTAGTGCGAGTTAACGTGTGAGAGCAAAGCCAAATGAGGATGGGGATGAAAAAAGACTAGAAGATTTGTGTCTAACGTGCGCACTTTTAAATCAGAGGCCCCAGGATGGAAGCACGGAGGAGCAAGTGAGTGTACGGCCACTGTCATGTTAATGAAAGAGTCTCAGGCTGTGAATGGGGGAGCCTCTAGTTATCTGCACGCTAATTAATGCATGCTATGGTGAGAGGGTTATAGTAGTGCATATTATGCATAGTAATCATGGGAGAAATGGCAGTATTAGTGGTGTGGGGGGAGGGTGGTGGTGAGGAAGCCGTCCTGAATTTTAAAATCCGTCTAATGTATATATTGATTGCTTCATCTTTTAGCATTAATTGGTAATAACATGCAGCTGCTGTCTTTTCAATGGTGTATGTTCCTTTCTTAAAATGCACTTAATAATTAAAATTTGTTTCATTCAGTTCGAAACGACTACGACAAAATACTGGGTTGCCGTGGTTGTTTGAGAGAAAACGAACAAGTCTTATTTTCTTTACGATCAATTAAACTTGCAAAAGAATTGCAGTCACACATAAGTGTTTCTCAGGTCCTAAACTCTCCATCTCAGACCCCTAATAATTACCAGACACAAATCATAAATCTTCTCTATTTTCTCATGTTCATCAAACCGCAGTCTCCTCCCTGTTCTATAAGTAAGCAGTTTTGTAAGTGGCTCATCAACATCACCCCAGAGTCTGGATTTAGGGGACCCTTTTGACCTTTTTCGTCTGGCCCAGACGAAAGAACCCCTTTTCCCACACAGGACCATGCAGATGACCCTGCATCAAGAGGCTGAGCATATGGCCTCAGGCTCTACCTATTGTCTGCCATTGGTATGAAGGAGGTACCGTGATCATTGTGAGCGTTTTGAGCGAGGAGAAGTGCGTCTGGAGGAACAGACATCTACTGATCGGGGCTGATCCCTACACTCACTAGCGCACTTTTCCACCCAGCCCTCCATTATGGATAAAAGAGTTAAAAAGAAAATTGCCATCACTGGTGTTTATGACCACAGGGTGTTTATCTTGGCCTGGAATCTTAAAGACAATTCAGTACATATTTTAATAACAAGGGATACTACACTACACTTTGTGCACTGTTCCTCTGAAAAGGATAATATTAAAAGCATCTGATCAAAACTAAAACTAATTTAAATGCTTAAATTAGCAGGATGTACAGAATGTATTATTCACATGCAAAGACTAATTTAAGCAAGACAGTTTGCACTGTGCCAGAACTCACATTTTCACATCTCCGCATTAAGAATTCTCTTCATTTTGAGACTCACTTGAACCTGATTCTTTCAAATCAGTCTATCAGTTCATATACGCCACATCGGTCTTAACACGGCTTGTGTGTTTTAATAACCTCAGATTGACAGAAAGCAAATAGATATAGAGTCATTTGCAACACAGAAAAGAAGTAATCTCAGGAGGCATAGTTAAAATTAGGTTCCATCATTCCTACGGCCTGATCTAAAATTCTCCATCACCTTTTTAGGACAAGGAGCAGCCGATGGCAGTATGTATTCTCACATCAATTTGGTGAAAGTGACACTCTCTGAGTAACTTTCAAGGTGGAGACCTTGCAATTATGAAGTCTGTTTCCTTATTTGCCATGTTAAACATGATTTATCCTGCTTTAATGCTTCACATTTAAAAGCATTTTTCTTATGTGAATGAATATAAATAAATATATATAGAAATATACTGATGTTGATATAAAAATAGATAGTGTCATTGAGCAGAGAGTAAAAAAATGTCATAATGTCATAATAATCTATCTATCTATCTATCTATCTATCTATCTATCTATGAGTCTGTCTGTCTTTATTTATCTATCAAAATGATGCATATTTATAATTCTTGTTGTAGGTTGTGATTATCTGCTGTCCTTTTTATCTCTCTATATGATAACCATATTCCTTGAGAATATTATCAGTGTGAGCAATTTACACTGTAATAAATACATCCTGTAACATGATTTTTTTCTTCTTCCAGATAAAATCTGTGCCAATGCTGCTTGGTCTTTTAATTACAATTATTTTATCATCACAAAAGCTGAAAGAGAAAAAGAGAACAACTATTTCTGTATCATTTTATTTTATTATAATTGTTCCCACCTTCGTCCTGTATCTTTTGTATCTTCTGTTTGGTTCACTATTTTTTTTAGCACATAAAGCTATAGTATGTATTTTTGTATACATTTTAATTAGCATGAATCGAGAATATGAATTTGTGGCAAATAAAAAATCAAAAAAAAAAAAGATTAAATATAAATATGCTCTTTGTATATGATTGGGGGAAAAAACAGAAAGAAAGGTCGGAAAATGTTCAAATCGAGACGCTGCTTTTGCAGAAAAGGCTCCCAGGTCGCTGATGCCATTTTAATTAAACTGTTGCTAGGTAACAATGGCACGGCGTTCGCTAAATGGGCTCGCTTTAGTGAAATGAGGAGGAGGGCCCCTGCACCAAGCGCGCGCATCTCGCGCCCAACAGAAAAGCATCCTTTCTTTACCTTGCACAGAGCCAGAGCCCCTCGCAGAGAGACATGCTAACACAAAACTCTTTCTTTCCCTTTATTTTCTCTCTTTTTAATTTTCTCAGGACGGCATGCAGAGGCCACATCGCGCCTTTCACCTTCCGCGCTGACTTATGGGGCCGCAGCTCCTGCAGCATGCCGGGATGCTACGCGACACACAGGCAGCGCGCGCGGTCTCCAGCAGCAACACGAGCGCCGCAGCAAACAGCCGCGCGCGGCAGAGCCGTGTCAGTGAATGCGGAAGTAAATCTCAGAGCTCAGGCCGTGCTTTTAAGCAGCAGTGACTAAGGGTTTATTTCTTCTTCTTAGACACACATTGTGGCAGTAATGTATGCGTCGGGAATACATCTCAGGTTCTTTCTAATTCTAATATCCCAGCTCTGTTCTGCTCAGATAATGCCACAATTTACAGCCGCATATTGTGAGATAAACGATGGTGGCTTTTCATAGCTAATGGGCATCTCCCTTTAACAAATAATAGCTAAGACCTCAAAAAAAAGGAAAGAAAAAAAAATCAGGGGCTATTTCTCAACTCGACTTTCTCTCTAACGGACATTTTAAACAGAACACACTGACACCAATCGAGAAATGGCTCAATTTTCAGATTATGCTTGTGCTGATGTATCCTTTCCCAACAATAAAATTCCTCTTTTTTACGAGAAGCAATCATTCCTGTCATTTTTAGCCTCGTGCAATACGATTTTGTGAGAAGTCATACATTTTTGGTGCAAGAAAGGCCAATAAGCTTCTTTTACTTTGATCTCTCTCTCTCTCTCTCTCTCTCTCTCTCACTCTATTCTAGTGAGGACCTGCTTCTAATAATTAATGCAGCTAATCAATAATACACCTACACAAATCTTACCCTAAATGTAGTAACCAAATGAACACCTTTCTGGTTTATATTTGTTATATTTAACCTGGTTAGTTTTATGTATAAATTTGTATACAGGTTCCCTTATGGGAATTATTCACATATCCACCACTAGGTCTCAGATATTCCTATCCTTATGAGGACATTTAGTCCCCACTGAGACACATAAACATGCCCCTACACACAGCCTCTAGCAGGACTGCTGGAATCTCGGTGTCCCTTGAGGCTGCCAATTGACTGGCTACTGACCCTTGCTGCCCTCACACTGCTGGCCAAAGCTTAAATGAAAGACTCTAGGGACACATAAAAGGCCACTGAGGTGTAAATTAGCAAAGCTGCACGGGCTAGTACACCACTGACCAAAGATAATTAGCCCCTTACAACACATTTATCTAAGGGGTATGACTGGATTTCTACCAAAGACTTGACTGTAATTATGTAAAGACTTGATTGTAATCATAAGAATTCTGATAATGATTTCTACAGAGCATTTTTTTTTTTCAAATTAAATACTTGGTACATCCAAGTTTATATATTATCCTGCACATCATAGTGAAAGCTGTTCTTCCACTTTCTCTTAAAAAAAGATCTTATTTTCCTCACCCAGGCTGTTTCTGGTGATGTGAAAATATTCATTTTTAAGAATCGTTTGTCAGACTGTCAAATGAAAACATTGATTTTAATACCACGGATAGTTCTTAGTGAACCATTCGTACATTTTCATTGTGATGAGAAAGAAAAAGAAAGAAAAAAGATTGCTTTCTCATGTATGACCCTGCTGCAGAGAGGTTTGATCACAAGGGGGCAGTGTAATCTGTTCAAAAGCCCCCTTTTCTTCTATCAGAGCAGTTAAACTGACATTTTTTTATGCAGCAGTTCACTTCCCCTTATTTTCCAGAATTATATATGGCATGAAAAATGCACAGTCCAGCTCAATATAATTAAGTAGCATATAACACTACAGCACCAATCATCCGGTTATGGAGAGAGACTGCGAGAATATCTTCTTAAAATCATGCTCTGAGCCTTCATTATTTCATCCAGAGTCTGTAAAAATATTGTAATTTGGAATAAAAGTCATGTTGTAGTATCATTTATACCAGAATACAAAGCATAGTGTTAATGGTAGGAGAATATCAGATAATATATGAAGGTGAACTGGAAGACTTTTCTAGAGGAATCCAAACATCCATTAATACTTGCAGTGAATGAAGTGGAGATTATGTAGGATAAATAAAGTACACTGAAGTAACATCGATCAACAAACAATACAAAATAAAAATAAGGTTTTTGTTTGACTCGCTCATAGTTTTATACCATTTTAAAAAAGCTATCAATTATTAGTCAAATATAATACATTGCTGTGATAGAGATACAAGCTGTCAGGCTGATGTTCCTGATAAGACCCAAGTGTACTTTCTGTATTCATTTAGTACAGACAGCAAGGTGAGGTCAACCATTATGTCAACTTACCAGTATTTATTTTTTCTCTTTCACCAGAAACAGCCCGATCATCAAGTCCTCATTATCTGCTGGAGACAATGAATAAGTGATTTAAAAGTGCCATTTACCAAACTTTTTCGCAAGCTTCTGTTAAATTGGAGTACTTGGGAATGACGGTGCTGAAAAGGCCACACGGAGGGCTGTGGTGAAGATGGGCAATGTGAATAGAGCCCTCTCAAAAGAAGAAAAGACCCACTCTGACTGTTTGTTTTGGAATCTGTCTCATTGATCCAAAGACTTAGAGGAAGGAGAGGCCTAGTGTTCCAGGTCATATCAACAATAGTACAGAAGCATATCTTAAATGAGTACAGGAATGCTTTTCTTTTACCTATTACACAGAGTATCAGTAACTGCTTATACAAAATACCACAATATATGCACAACATGGTTATTGTTAACACATTGCTTAGGGATTCATTCAGGAAGCAACACAACTAGTGTTTCACAAGCTAATAGAATATTGGAGGTTAGGCTAGGTTTTCTAGGTAGTTACCCAGCTAGCCATGCTGATTAATTTGTAGCCATGTAAGAAAGCTGTAAACAGATATGAATGTTTAAATTCATGGAAATTATGCAACTAACCTTCCATTTTCATAGTGGCACATGCCAGGTCCTTGGTGGGGTTAATACACAGTTCTGTTTCAACACTCATAACTCCATAGCATCTGTTAGCTTTGCTGGTTTTCCTTGTTAGCAACCCTAGACTACTGTTCAGTAGCTGGCAATTTTTGTGAAAGTTTCTCACCAGGTAAGTTTCTGTCTCTGCGTTGTCTCCTCAGAATATGTCCTCTGTTCTCAAGACTACTAACAGGCCTGTGGCTAATATGCTGCTAGCATGATTAAGTTGCTTTTCCTCACTCTTACCTCATACTATGTGCTTCCAGACTGATCACCATGTTCAATTGTCTGGGTCAGTCTGCTAGCTTGGATGGAGTGCTAACAGGCTCTGACATAGTCATGGCAGCCACTCTACAGATGGTGACAGCCCAAGTAAGGGTAGATAGTGTTATATAACCCACATCATTAAATACATTCTTTCACACAACATCAGTTGTGACAGAATCCACTATCTTACAGGACAGAGACTTTACTGATAGCTTTGAGGGGGATTTGGATGTGTGCACTGGTGAATATAACGAATCACATAGAGGTCAGATTCAACCAAAATGCCATGTGTTGTACTGGTATTTGTTGGTACTGATCATGGTAGACACAAATGGTGATCATTCTGGGCTTGCTGCACCCCAAACACCATGGATGGAACGAGCACTTCCTTCAGTGAGAGCAATACAAACATGGTTGCTCCTGCTGATAAATATTCAGCAACAAGTCCACAGTGTCTTGTTTGTGGCCCTGAGATGGCTTTACGCTATTGCTAGAGGTTGTAACACCCTGGAGGCTTCCTCATTGAGCAGATTTGCTGTCCCAAATGCACAGGAAGATTTGGCATTCTCAGCCAGATCACCTGTGTCTATGGGTATGGCCCTTCAGAATGAATTTCCAACTGCCAATCATTTCAAAATGATTTGGGTGTTGCATAAGTTTACCTTGAATACACTGGTGGCCAGATGCCTCTGGGGTGCCAGGTCATATCACCCAACACTGAAAATTAGATTAACCATGAAGCTGAGTATGTAGAGCTGTACCATGTATGCACCCTACACTATTTTTTAGACTGGCTGTGGCCACCTGATCCTCAGACTAACTTTATTTGCCATTGAGGAAAGACAATATGTGGCCCTTGTTTAGGCAGGCCTACAGGGTGGTGAATGTAATCACCATGGCTTTTAGACAGCAGGCCATGGAGCATCATGGTTATTATTCGTAGGGGTGATGTTGCTACCTGGATGTCTCCATGTTCTTCAACATTCCCCCTCCTAGTGGTGTAAGCACCAAGGTCATCTCTGAACATCTTTCTGAGTACTTGCAAGGTGAGTGCTATTCCTCATGACATTGTTAGCATATCCTATGTATTTCACATCCCTCATACATAAGGGGAGAAACAGAACAATAGTTACAAACACTGATCAGGCATAACATTATGACCACCTCCCTTTCTCTACACTCATTGTCCAGTTTCCCAGTTCCACTTACTATATAGATGCACTTTGTTGTTCTACTGTAATTACAGACTGTAGTCTATCTGTTTCTCTACACACTTTGTTAGTCCCCTTGACTCTGTTCTATAATGGTCAGGACCCCCACAGGACCAGGACATATCAGGTACTATTTGGGTGGTGTGTCACACAGTGACACAACATTGAATTTACATTAAATAAAGGGAGCTTGTTTCAACCGACAAGGAACCCCGACTGTTATTCAGGGTTCACAGAACCAAAGCTATGTACACTGATCAGGTATAGCATTATGACCACCTCCTTTTCTCTACACTCATTGTCCATTCTCTCAGTTCCACTTACCATATAGCTGCACTTTGTAGTTCTACAATTACAGACTGTAGTCCATCTGTTTCTCTACATACTTTTAGTCCCCTTTACTGGACCAGCACAGATCAGGTACTATTTGGGTGGTGGATCATTCTCAGAACTGCAGTGACACTGATGTGGTGGTGGTGT
>JAOVVG010000029.1:8734015-8749655 GCA_028566375.1 Leptodoras nelsoni
GGCCACCAGGCTGGTCCAATTTAGCCATGAAACCTCCCACACTAAAATAACAGGTGTTTCAGTTTCATTGTCTAACCACTGTACATAACTAATAAATAGGAAAACCTGCTGTGTGCCAATATGCATGTCTGTGCAAAAATGGAAAGCTGTGAACGCATAAAACTGAATTCAGAAATGTCCAAAAAATAAATAAAGCAAATACTATTAATACTATTAATAAAAAATGACTGAATTTCATTCAACATTCATTTATTAAACACAAACTAACAAAAAATAATAAATAAAACAGTTGAACAGCCATACATAAAACACAATTAAGACAAACAAAGGCCATTCTGGCTTGTGGATTTTAAGAAGTGTCCCAGCTTCATCTCCACTAGAACTTAATGGATAAAATAAAAAAAGAAGAAAAAGAATAGAAATTTTACAAATGATTTGTCAAATTTGTCTAGTGAAATAGAAAACATCCCAATTAAGAACTCAAGATTGTATGTTATTTGGCATTAGGTTTGAAATGTATAAAGACACACAGCTATAATGAAAAAGAGGTATTTAGTAAATGATAAAACAGCTTCCTTCTTCTCTTGGTCACTCTTCAACAATTTTATGAAATTAGAAGTGCTAGAAAAGACAAAAAAAAAGGTAAGAATCTGATAACTCGACAAAGTCAGTAGTCTCATGCTTGCAAATGGTCGAGCTTTTAAATGATGCTCCACCGACACTGGATATATGCCTGACTGTTTAGGTGATGATTGTGCAAACAACATTTCAGCCAAAATTCATAATTACTGGAACATTGTTACGGTCCCATTCCTCTACTTAATACTGACAAAAGGCATGTTATTCCAGGTAACAGTCAGCCTTCTGGATGTTAAACCACTGCATGTTTAGTAAATAACTGATTTGGCCAGCAATACTAACCAAAACTTTTACTGGTTTGGCAAAGTTGATTTGTAGTTGAACCAGGTAAAATAATGAACAAATGAAAAAAGAAAAATCGTACATCAAAACCACAGGACCGATACATTCATATTGTGCACACTCTCCAAAATGCAACATGGAGAGAGAGAGAGAAAGAGGATAAGACTGACTTTTATAACTCATAGTTAAAATGGTATTAATAATAATAAAAATAAAAAAAGGACACATTTACGAATCAAATTGATATGTGTATCCTGTATCCGTTCTTCTTGTCTGAGCTGTAGTGCAATCCCCATGCTTTTACTGACCAAAATTCATTAAAAAAATCTGAAGACTCATACACTGCTATACTGCTTTGTAGTAAAAAGCCACAAGGATTCTTCCCCTATTGCTTGTACACTGCAGAGAACATCTGAGTGTGAATACTTACAGTTCACAGCAGGCCACATGGCTCGATGTCTGAGAATGGACACAAGCAGTTGTACTCACTACAGATTAGATCTTACACGCATCCTTGGCACCTTAATACAGAGCTAAACGTAAATCAATCCAAATACTAGAGCCCTGACAGCAAATCAATAGGCATGACATGGTAGTGTGTGGCGCACTTGCAGGCTCCGTTTGATCATGCTGGACCCTAGATTCAAAGCAAAAATGTTTGACCAGTTAAACTAAAAGGAGAGGCAGGAGCAGAGCGGAGGCCAGTGCTTTAGATCGTTTCCAAAGATCGCTCCTTTCTTGTTCAAAATGCCCTTTTTAGATTTATGCCCGTAAGCGGCAGGGGTCGGCTGCAGCCTGCAGGCATTGATGTCTTTATTCTAACACTTGTCTGTTCTCACATACACACACACACGTATTGTTAAATTAGCTCAGTCTTTGTACATTTACACAAACTCAAACAGGAAGGCCTATTAAGCACCTGCCTGGCAATGAAGATAAAAACAATCCCCATATTAAATGAATACACCCCCTCCCAGGTGCTATCCACAGCCCCAGTGCTATTCTTTGCTGTAATACAACACTTGTTAGTTATTAGAGTTGTATAACACTGGGGATGTCCACTTTCCGTACAGCAGAGCCAAGTTTCAGAGGTGACAGTGAAAAATGACTTAAAATCACATTTTAAAACCCCTCTTTTTTGCATATCATCTATCATTCATTTAGAACTCTAAAAATACAGTATCTCAATAAGCAATGCACAACTCCATTCTCAGTGTGTTTAAAACAAACAAAAAAAGGCCATAAAAACTTTACCATCTGCATATTCAACATACACACCTCTTGTCCGGGAGACAACCCTCCATTCACTATTCCCAACATTATAAATATCAAATCATTAATTAATCATTATTACTATTATTGTTATTGTTCTCTATGGTTGACTGAATGTGATGCTGAAAACACATTTTAAAAAATGGATATCAAAGTCCATAAAGGAAGCCCGTAAGAGAGATATGGTTGTGGAAAAAAAGGATGGCGTTTCTCGGCCTTCGGCTGTACAGTCCTTTCTGCTAGCACTGGCCCTGCTAGCCTGTTGCTATGCAGCCATCAGGTACTGGTGGTAAAAGAGGCCAAAGAGAGATGTAGAGAACAAACAGGCAGCAATCCACCAGGTGAGGAAGGAGAGGAGGCCTCGAAACAGCAAAGGTGTGAAAACAGTCCTCAGTCCTCCCAAAGCTACAGAGACCTGTCCCACTGTTTGTGGTGCCTGAGATTCTGCTTGTCCTGCTGTGTCCAGGTGACAGTTCTCATTCTCTTCAGCATAAATACCCCAGGAATGTCCACCTGACAAATATCAGGAAAAATAAATGAATAAAAAGCTGGTAGCTTAAGATGTGTACAAGGTAGCTGATAATCACAGTGCAGTCAAGTTCACAATTATTAGTACATTGTAGTTTTCTAAGGCCACCAGGATCTGGAGTCATGACTGGAGTCATGACAGGTAAACAACCTACTGTTAATGACTTTACTCTCCTGCTAGTTAGAGGTAGATTAGCCAGACAGAGTTCATGTACGAGGAGGCTGACAGTCAATTCTCCTTATCAAAGTATGAGCAGCTGGTTAAAAAGATGTGGTGGCTTCATGTGTTTCGTAGGAATGTACTAGCCTTCTCCCCCCACCCCCATTTTTTTGGTTGCATTATGGTTATAGAGAACTATCTATCTAGCAATCACTAAAATTAGGAGAATAAAGGGGCCAAAAGAAGAGAAATGCAAGTATCTGAGTGGCAACATTTAATCACTGTTTGTCATATTTATTTACATAATTCTCTTGAACAGTGCCATTAATTCTGGAGTTGACTACACTTTAATAATGTTAAATTGCAATCTTCATGGTCTGTCCATCATGATCATACTCCCCAATCCTACTTTGGCCACCAGCTGAAAGGCTGCAGAAGAACAGGTCTGATCTGCTCACCTAATGTCTTTAGCAGCAAAGTCGTATGCAGCAGCATCACCAGCGGTGCCACATACTGAAGAGCGATCACACACAGGTAGTAAAAGACACGAGCGACCTGGCAGAAAAAAAAGTGCATATTTGCAGTTAAAAACAGCTCCTTTGCACAAATCCACTTCACAAAACAAGCTACTTCAGGGCAAGAAGTGTTCATCAAACAGATTTAGAGAGAGTGTTCCCTGGGAATTTAGCTGAAGGGAAGGACTGGAAATGTATAAATTCTGAGGAAGGCTGTAAGACCAGACGCCACCATGCCGCCACAGCCATTTATGAGTCTCGCACATCAAACAGGCTCTTTCCCTTGGCTCGAGCTCTGGAGTGCTTGAGGTTTTGATCTTAACTGAAGCTCCACTAAATCCAAATAGCAGGCCCATTTCAGAGGGCAACAACACGACTCAATCCTTTTTCATTACACACATTTTCATCACTGAAGGACACCACTATGCTAATGCAGCAGTCTTTAAGGGATGGAGGAGGCGGGCGTCTGGACACATTCACACACCTGTATCCGGTCAAGATGATGATTCATACAAATCTTGCCACTCATCATGGCACAGAAGAATGATTCATCCACTCACTTAAATGTCATGACGGCTTTCTACTGGAACAAGCCACTGCAATAGGTTTAACTCTGGACTATTTTATGCTATTCAATTGAATCTCTAGAGAATACAATTAAACTGCTTAAGGAACCTTAGAAGAAAGTCTGACTACACACCATTTTCTGCAGCTCGACCGTGCTGATGCGGCCAGCTTCCTTCTTCATCTGTTCGACACCCTTCTGGGCCAGGTTGAGGTAGGCCTGTAGGTGATGGCGCATCATGGCCAGCCTCAGCGCACACAGCAGCAGAATAGCCCACAGGCGCAGCGTGTCGTATGTCTTCTCTGACATCCTAACAGAAGCAAGTGAAGAGACACAGTAGGAGTGTTTCTTAATATATCAATGCAACAGCACACAGCAATAACCACTCATGCCTTCAACAACCGAGTAATTCCGTGTGATTTAGTTGACGCAATCCTGTTTTTCATAATCTTTGGGCTACACTTGAGTTTTATTTTAATAATAGTTTATGTCAAATATGAAATTAAAATGACTAATATGAACACAACGCTACAGTAAGATCCACAATCATGGAAACAATAGAGATCACATGACAATCATACATCAACATTTTTTTCTCATCCACAAAACTTGACACTTGAGTGGATTTGAAAAAATGCTTTTTTTTGTGGACTAGACCTAAAATTGCCAGCTGTTTAATTTATTTGACTACATAAGCATAAACACAAATGTGTACCCTTAGTTATGGTCAAAATTACAAACATGTCCCTGTGAGATTGGGGCATGAACACTGTTGCCCTTTAGACTCATATACATTCTCTCTGTTTCTCTCTCTCATCCTCTCACACATGCACATGTCTTGATCTTCAGGGCATTAAAGAATGACTGACTCTTTAACATAGAAAAAACAACCAAACTTACAAAGGCACACTTTCTTTCCCCAATGTGGGATTCATTATATAATCCTTGGTTATGGGCTTCACCCACATCAGTACCATTATAAGTGGGGCCAAGAAGTTGATATGCAGCAACGTCCTGCAAGAAAGAAAGAGAAAACATAGAGAGAACCATTTAAACACATACATTGCAAATCCTTGGTCTAAAGCATGGAATTAAAAGCAGGTCCTGTAAAATAAAGGACAGGAAGCAGCTCAAGTGCTAGATTAAAACGGGAGCAGGTCCCCACAGGTAAAGTGGATTAGCTAGGGTCCCATTACACCTGCCTTAAAATAGGCTAATATGTAGTCTATCTGTAGTAATATTTATCTGCTGACTATATAAAGCATTGTCATGGAATTAGGTACAAATGCTGATATGATTACAGTGAACATGTGGCTCTTCCAGCTCCAGTTGTACATGAGAATCTTGCGGCGGTCAGAATCACAGACTCGGATGCAGATGTGATTACGCAGTGCTTAAGGTTTTGTGGTTTTTTTTCATATATATATATATATATAGCTACATTTGGCTAATTAATACGCAATTAACTTTTCCAATTAAGCATTTCATAAAAGCTTAAGATTACATCACATAGCATTTTATGACAATACGTGTATTGCTACTGTAGGAAGGTTTCCGAGGGCACTCACTGTGTGACTTTGCTGATGTTTAGGGTGAGGGCATCAAGATGCATCTGGGCCAATCGCAGTCCAGGAAAGGTGAGGAATGCTCCAATCAGAGAGCAGAGTAGAGCCAGAACCAGCTTAAAGGTTAGTTTGGATATGGGGCCCCTACACACACAGACACAAAGCAAAGCCTGTTCCCACTGGACACAAAATAAGTAAAAAATAAATAAATAAATAAACGAATGCAAATGTTTACTTACTGGTTTCTTTTTCTTCTATACGAAATTAAAATATGAATCCCTGACAACTTTCAGAGCTAATAAAACTATATAAAATAAACTTGGATACGAATTATGAAGGAAGCAACAAAAACAGTTCACAAAGTGCGAACTACAGCTACAAGTCATTTAACATTTCACATGGAAAGTCAGAGTGACAAGGCAGCAGTTTCTGCACAGTAAAAATTTAAGCAACTTTTTCAGCCAATCTGATAAACAAACAAATCTGTTGACATTTTGGGGCAACAGAGAAGCCTGCTTCTTTCTCACAATTTCACCAGACACAACAAAGAGTCTCTCACATGGGACTGTAGTAGCTGGAGTGCCAAGGTACTTTGTGGCGATTAATGGCAGCTGTGGGAAGCTACTGGAACGCCCATTCCACCACTCAAGCGGGTCTGCAGTGACAACAACTTGTGGTTCTGCCATATATCTCAGAACTTCATCAAACTCTGAATCCGAAGTGCCGACTTCCAGCTGGCTCTTCTTCACGACTTGCTGGTCACGATCCATGGCAGCGTTTTCTTGTCCATGGACATTTGGATCAGTTGCAGTCATTGACGTTGACTGGTTGACATAGAGACATCCACTGTTCATCCCACTCCGCTCGAGGAAGAAATTTTAACAACTTGAATCTTGGATCAAGTGCTGATGCAGACTTCAGCCAATCACGCTGGATATTAATGTGTGTCTGAAAGTCATCTTTGAAAGCTTGCTTGAATTTCACAGCCCACTGTGGATCATCATCTGATGGTGTCATTAACTTCAACAGCTTGTGTGCAGTCGGCAAAACCACAGAACATGTCACATAACCCTGTAGCATCCTTCATCGGCTGCAACGTACAAGTTTCGCCAGCTTCTCAAACTCGGATCCGGTGATCCGGTGGATGCGGTGACTGTGACCAGGCAGTGCCAGTGTGGCTGTGACAGCTCCCTTAAGATCCAGGAGACGGGTAACCATTTCGAGTGTAGAGTTCCAATGTGTGGAGACATCCAGCTTGAGCGCCAGCTTCTTTGTTGTTGTCTGCGTCTGCTTCAGTTCATGTGAATTCATTGAGCTATGCTTCAAATGACCCACAATTTTGTGCCACTTTTCAATTTTGAGCAAGTCATCAACACCACGTCCTGCAATCGCCTTATTAACGGACAGTTGCAGACTATTGGCACTACATGGCGAATGATGAAATGCAGTGCGCTCAACTGCTGAAACCATGTTACGCACATTGTCAGTGCCAAACGTGGTGACACGATCAGCAATTCCCCAGTCTCGTGCAACTTGCTCAAACTGCTCAGCACCAGCCTGTGCAAAATGTCTGACAATTGTGTGTCTGACTTCCAATACCACAGAGCGCAGTGTCCAACCATCAACAACAAAATGAGTGATAATTCCCAGGTAGCTGTCGTTTGCAGATGATGTCCAGTAGTCAGAGCTGTCAGAGCTATAAAGCGAGTAGCAGTAATGCTGTGGGTCACACGGCCGTACAGGTCATCAATTCTCATCTTCAGCACATGGCTCAATGGTAAACTGTATGTGTCGTCTGATGCAGCTACCCGAATCACATTTTACAGGCCATCGGTAGTACCGAAATTCACTGCCCTTCAGTCTTTTGCAACCCAAAGTGCAATAGCATTGGTAATGGCGTGTTGACTAGCGTCTGATAATTTGGTCTTTTTTGGTTGAAGGAGAGATGGCAAAATGGACTGACGTTTACCAGAACCGGATGCTGTGACAGAACTGGAATTAGTCCTTTAAAAATTTCCCATCCAGGACTGACTGACATTTCCCAATACACTAGTGTAACCTTGCGCCTGACTAGAGCAGTGGTTTGTTTGTGTGGCACATGCGTGTGTTAGTAATTCTTTCATTTGACAGCACTAACACTAACTAACACACACACACACACACAATCATGCTTACTACTCACTGGGACTGCAGGCCTTGGGTCTCCAGAAACTGAACAGCACTATCAGAAAAATTGGCAAAACCTGCAAACCAGGAAAAGTCATGCTTTATTTATTTAGTTATTTATTTATTTTTAACAGAACATCTTCTGTTTTCATTATTGTATGACGAGCTAAAAAAGAATCATCGGTAACTGACTGGTGAGTAGATACTAGTATAAAAACAATCAATCTTTCCCATCGCACAAACCCACCCATGAAAGTAGGAAGAGTTTCTCCAGAGATTTTTAGGTGGTGATTCAATGAGTATTATTACTTCAACTCAAATACATTCATTTAAATAAAAAGAAATCAGATATGATTTCCCATGAGGGACAGTTTAAAGATACTCTTTTGCAGTTGATATAAGCAGCCTTCCTATGACGGCAGCTAGGACTAACCGCCATGAACAGTTTGCACTTAATCAGTCAAATCTCCATCAGTGAGCAGTTTATATCTTCAACACTGTGGACTTTATGTGACATTTTTAATCAGTTTGCTGGTTAAAATAGCAGTTTTCCTTACTATATAGCACTCAGTTATAGAAGGGATTATTTATTACTGCACTGGTGTCACCCAAATAAGGATGGGTTCCCTTTTGGGTCTGGTTCCTCTCAAGGTTTCTTCCTCTAATTATCTGAGGGAGTGTTTCCTTGCCACCGTTGCCACCGGCTTGCTCATTAGGGATAACAGTTAGAGTCAAAACCCGTAAACGATGTCCTAATTTCATGTCTTTGTAAAGCTGCTTTGAGACAATGTCCATTGTTAAAAGTGCTTTAGAAATAAAGTTGAATTGAATTGAAGAAGTCTCATTTGCTGTTAAAATTCACATGGCTGAATTTTAACAGAATAAACAAGAGCATGAGTTTGTTTTGCTAGCAACGTGTGATAAAAATACTTTGGTCTAGTGCACACACCAAAAATGGCGTTTTTATTTTGGAATTGCGATCATCATTGCAGAAGCAGCAGGAAACTAGACATGCCACATAGTGGAGTGGAATATGTACGCCACATAAAGTAAAAAAAAAATGAGAGAGAAAGAAGTGAAATACGCAGAAGTTTCAAAATTGTAGCTTAAGCAGTTCTTAAGATAAAGAAATCAGCTGCTGTGCCCCCTACGGACCAAATTTCATAAAATTTGGTGTACATCTAAAGAATGTGTTACTGATCCAGAGTGTGAAATTTCACAATGTTTGAGAGTTGACATCACAAGATATTCAATAGTGAAATTCTAGATTTTTGCTTTGAACCTTATTTAATAGTTGGTGCTACTGCACAAATGAATTAGGGTATTAGCTAGGGTAATGCACCTACTAAAAACCGTTTAAGCCTTTGGTCAAACAGTGCTTTGAGACTACCCTGGGAGAGACTGCATGAAGGGCAACACACACCTAGAGATACAGACTTTATATTCTGTGTCAGTCAAGTGAGGCTACAACCATACCAGGTTTCAACTGGATTGGTGAAATCTAAGCATATGATATAGTCAACCAAAAATTGGTGGAAAGTAAAAACTGAAGAAGAAGAAAGAGTGCCAGTGCTTCTGTGGTAGTCATCATTATAGAAGGTTGCAAAGTCAGTGGTCATACTGTACCCGTCTCAAGTCCAAACTCCAGGTAGTTCTCCGTGACAACGAGGATGGCCATTGCTTTGACAAAGAAGAAGAAGCCGAAAGTGATGCAGAGGGATCGCTCGCCGCCTTCCTCCAGTTTAAAGTAGTGAGCCGTGAGGGAGAAGAGTATCTTACTGAAGGAAGCAGGAGTTAAGGATTGGCTGCAGCTATAAAAACACTTCTAATTCTGCTCAGCAAAACACAGCCAAGAGAAATTAAGTTTTGGTTCAGACAAATGGGTTGGTTTCTAAACTATGACTAGTGTTTATACTTATTTTTACATTTAGTCCATTTGTGATTCACTGCTTTGCAAACTCAAGGGCCTGAGCAATATTCTCCTCCTGTGATGCTGAAATTGGGAGATACTCCAATAGCATATTCCAATTCCATATACCACTTTGAAAAAAAAATAGGTTGAAGCCTACAAATCCAAAGCTCCATTTGAGACTCAGAACTTTTGTTTATTCATTAATATGAGCTCAGAAGGGATCTGCAGCTTCCTGAGAAAAGCAGAAGCTTTTGATTGGGTTCAGTGCCACAACTTTTAGGGAACAAATCTAGTTCATTTTTATATCTTGGAGATGGGGTATTTCTAATCAACTCCTTACAATCATCTCTACACAGTGCTTTAGTGTATAGGACACTGTGACAGACAATTACTTGGAGAGGAGAGGAGAGGAGAGGAGAGGAGAGAAGAGAAGAGGAGAGAAGAAAAGAGAAGAGAAGAAAAGAGAAGAGAAAAGAGGAGAGGAGAGGAGAGAAAAGAGGAGAAGAGAAGAGAGGAGAGGAGAAGAGAGGAGAAGAGAGGAGAGCTGCTGATTGGCCAGTCAATGTATCAATCAAGTCAATCCATCCAGTCTGTGTATCTGAATGGGAAACTTTAAACATATCTAAAAATGTAAATATAAAAATACACCATTGACCCTCAGTGAAAACACAGTTCAAGCTGTAACTAGTAAAACTATAGTCAAACCTGAGACACATTCAACATGCAAGTTAAACATGTTTAAAAACCTGAAGGCAGTATTTATAGGAAGGTGTTATGAAGAGCCTCCTCATGAAGCCTGCATGCTCAAATCTAGTAGAGTTGATTACACCGGTCCAGGTCAATCATGTCGATACACAGTGCAAAATCACAGACAACTGGAGAAGGCCATCTAAGGAAATGTCTCACTGCCTATCACATTGACAAAGCCATTTCTCTGCCACACACTCTTCAGAGACAGCCAGTAAAATGGCTCCTTCCTGACATCGTCCATCCATTTGCACTCACGCAGGCCTATCATCATCCTCATCATCTTTATCATGCCATCAGCCAGCCTCCCTCTTTCCTATTGCTCCAACCTTTTTTCCCCAGGCAAATCAGTCTGGTTTGGTCACGAAAATTGGGTGTCCAATCTTCAGTAGCAGGTTGTGAGTGGGTGATGGGCAATGCATATAGCCAGAAGATTGATCCTTGTGGACTGTTCTGGGGGTAATGTGCATGATTTAGCAGCCAGAGAAGAAGGAAAGTAGCAGGTAAAGAGCAACAGGTGCTGACTCGTCAAAGCTGGAAATTTCGCCAAGGTGCACTTTGTCGACGGAGATTCTCAACAAAGAAAGCTGTTTATAACAGGATCACCTCAATCACAAACTTTTCTAGAGTGAAAATGTAGCCTGAATACTAGTTCCAGCTTTCTAGCTGGGGTTGTTTACAAAGACTATAATTGCCATTGCCAGGTGTAATGGAGTGTTTCCTGTTTTCTGCTCACAGTCTTGTATAATATATGAGTGGATATGCATATTTTACACCATCAGTCATGTATATGTCCATGCCACCATGGTATACGTTTGCTCATAAGAGGCGCCCGTTTCCTCTAGAATTTCCTCATTCTATCACCGCATCGCGGGTTAACCACAGGTTGTCTCTTCGGGGGTTATCAGCGCTTTACCTCACTCTTTTAACTCCCTGTGGTCATGCTGATGTTTTCCTGTCTTTATGACAATATTTAACATTCCTCATGGCCCATTTCCCCTAGTATTCCAACAGACTCAAAGAGGTCATATCCAAATCTACAAATCTAAAATGAATCTAGAAAGAACTAGCAAATAACAGGGACAATAGAAGAAAGACAAGGATAAATATGTTTGCTTGTTTCAGAGTTTGTTTTCAGAGTTCGCTCGGAGGTTATATTCATGGCAGGAGGGTTGGCGTTTCATTTTTGGTGTGTTAGATTATGATTATAATCTTTGTTCCTTTATGCTGGTCTTTAAATGCGTTTTCAAATCAATATTCGTGAGGAATTTAATAATCGTTTCTGCTTTGGTTTGTTCAAAGATTTAAAAGGATAACTACGCAGCTAGAAATAAATGACATGGAAAAATGAATGGAAAAGAGAGAGAGAAAGAAGGAATGAGGAGAGAGGGATAGGAGTAAAAAATGTGCAACCCTTGAATAGTAGTATAAAGTATTCAAAATGGTTAAAAGGTTTAACTAATAAGGATGTACAGGGCTCCATCACACCACACTTGTTGATTACACCGATCAGTCATAGCATTAAAACCACCTCCGTGTAGCTACACTCTTTGTCCATTTTATCAGCTGCACTGACCATGCAGGTGCACTTTGTAGTTTTACAGATACATACTGTAGTCCATCTGTTTTTCTGCAGTCTTTGTTAGCCTCCTTCCATGCTGTTCTTCAGTGGTCAGGACCACCACAGAGCAGGTACTATTTGGGTGGTGGATGATTGTCAGCACTGCAGTGACCCTGATGTGGTGGAATAGGTGTTATTGTGTTGTACTGGTTTGATTGGATCAGACACTGCAATGGAGCTGGAGTTTTTAAACCCCTCAGTGTCACTGCTGGACTGAGAATAGTCCACCAACCAAAAATATCCAGACAGCAGTGTCCTGTGGGTAGCATCCTGTGAGCACTGATGAAGGACCAGAGGATGACTAACACAAGCTGTGCAGCAACAGATGAGTTACTGTCCCTTGACTTTACATCTACAGGGTGGAACAACTAGGTAGGTGTGTCTAATAGAGTGGACAGTGAGTGGACACTTCAGCCCCACTACAGTGTCTGATCCAATCGTACCAGCACAACACACACTAACACCACCACCACCACATCAGGGTCACTGCAGTGCTGACAATCATCCACCACCCAAATAGTACCTGCTCTGTGGTGGTCCTGACCACTGAAAAACAGCATGGAAGGAGGCTAACAAAGTCTGCAGATAAACAGATGGACTACAGTGTCTGTATGGTCAGTTTAGCTGATAAAATGGACAAAGAGTGTAGATACAAGGAGGTGTTGTGTTTCTTATTTATCATATTAAAGTGCATGAAATAATCATAAAAGAGAAAGAAGTCTTTCAAATCACACACTGGTTTCAGTTAATAACAAATTAGTGCGCTGTTTGCTAAGGAGCCAAGGACTATGGGAAAATTAAACAAAACTAAATGTTAAGTAACTTAGTTTAATAGCAAATGTTTACTATATGCCTGACCTGTCTTAAGAAGAACTCTTAGGAAATTTGACTGTTAAAATGTCCAAAAAATGTCAAAGCCTGTTAAATCCTTCAATTTTCTTCCTCATAGTCATTAATCCATTTTGAATCCAATATGCTGAATTTCAAAGCCAAAACAAGAAATGCTACAATGGCAACAAATACAACCAGCATAAGAATTATACACCATGGCTAGTGTGTTCCATTTTAAAATAAAATAAAATAAAATAAATAAAGTGCACAGAAAGTATGACAGCTCTTAAGCATTTCCTAGCATCAAACTCTGCAGCACGCCCTACATCATTATCTGTTCTGATGCAACCTTCAGGACATTCAAGCTGCAGCACTCATAACATTAAGCCTTAACCTTGGGTGAGTGGTGATATGAAGGATACATGACAAAGGCCAGCACTAACAAACTCCACACCACGCTGATGTTCATCTCTCCATTAGGCTCAGCCACACAGAAGTACAGCTCAGTGATGAGGTACACTGCTGTCGCTGCCACTGTGAAGTCCACCAGCCACTGAAACTCCGGGAAGTAGTGCAAAGCTAGCAGAAAAGACGAGTAATGAGGTCTTCGGTGCAGAGAGCAGCATGGAATATATGAGGCTGCTAGGTTTCTAATGATATGGAGCAGATGGAAGTGCATATACCTAGTGTGTCCACTTCTGCAATACATTTTGTTTCCAGCTGGAGGTCTATGTCTTTGGGAACCGTCAGTGGCTTGTTGTCTATGTGCCCATTGTATTTCCTAGAAATATACAAAATCCATATATGTTTATGAGAGTTATGCTGTATATACACATGCAAAGCCACAATTATATGAAGTACAGTAAATATCTAAGCAAACTAGTTGTGTAAAACACTGCGTCTCCTGCCTTAGATCAAACTCTCATCAAATTCCAAGCTAAAATGTTACAAGCCAGAGAAGTGAGTCTGAAGAAGTAGTCCTGTCTGAAGGCTGTAATATTTACTTATAGAGAAAAATCTAATGTTATAACACACACAGAGCAAAAGCAAATCTGAAATACTGGGATTTGCTTTTAGCCCTAAATAATATACAGATTTGCAAAGCATAGCTCAGTCTCCCTTGGAAACACCGCCGCCATCAGTGTTTGCACCTTTTACTGAGGATTAGAGTCCTGCCTGCTTTAAAAAAAAAGGCTAAATATACACACAATGCTGAAATCAAACACATTCCTCCCTCAGCACTAAAGCTGTTGGCATGAGAATGTTGAATGTTGAGGTCTGCTGGGAACAGTAGGATACTGGAAAGGAAAGGGGGGGGGGAACTCGGGCCTCCAGATCAACAGGGGCCAGTATTTGAGCCCTTTGCCCCATAGCCGCGGGCCAGCTGTCCTAAAAAGTGGTGATCCTCTCGTCTGGAGCCCTGTTGTTTACCCAGGGCCATGCACACTACGGCGGCCTGCACAAAAGCCCCGTGGGAATTCCGATCTTCTTTCTTTTTGATCTCAGAGCTACCTGCCTCGGCTCTGGAGGTCCCCAAAGAGCATGGTTCCAAAGAGAAGGACTTTACCAGAAGGTAAGCATAACAAGGAAGGAGGACACTGGCTCATCTGTACTATTTAAGGGATTAATAGGCTGGACTTTCAGTGCACAGATGGAACAAAGCTATTGAAAGAGAATCAGACTAGAAACTAGTGCTCATTAAGTGCAAAGAAAACTGCACTACAGTTTAGCGCTGGTTTGCTGTACATTATAAAGAAATGCAATACAATTGTACTACGTACCTCTCCTTTTTGTTCTTTCCTCCTTTCTGGTGCTTTCCAGCGAGACTCCTCAACTCATCTTCTGTTGGATGCTGGTACCAACGCAGACTGAAACATGTAAGCCAGGAGAGATAAACATATAAACAGAGGAGATATCAAAGGTTAAAAAAATATAGCACAACCTCTTCAACTTTCTTTGTAGACCCTCTGAGTCCTGAGAGGGCTGTGCCACTTTTAGTTGTTTTCCATGTTTATTTATTCATTAATGAAAACTCAATTATGGATAACTCTAGGGGCAAAAAACCCTGTGTTTGAATAGGAAATAAAAAAAAAATCAAAAAAGTTTCCCAGCCCAAACAAGCACTGATGAATTATTGAACACTGTCTGAGGAGCTGTTTACTCTAAACACATGGAGCTAATTAGGAGGATCTAGGAGGTCTTGTCGTGGTCCTCTTGGGTTATTCCGCTTTTTGATGCTGCCCTTTGGTCCTACTGATGAGCTGTAACGATGCATCTTTATCAGGCCCATTATACTAACAATAAAATTAGTGCTTGAGCAATGCATCTCATAGTGTTCTTGTTGAACCTGCCTTTGGAACGTACAGCCGTGATACAATGCTAGAGCACTCGGAAGGTCAATCATCACAAAAGGGTCTCGATGCATTTGCTCATTACCTGCCACTGCAAAGCAGCCATCTTGCGAAGGAGTAGTGAGGTATAATTTTCTGAATCACGCAGGCCATTACCATGGTAACCACCAACTGCACACTGATCACACCCTGCAAGTGGAAAACACACACACACACACACACACAAAAAAAAGTTCAAATGACGGTTTTCAAATGAAAAGGACAAGTTAAATATACATTACATGCAAACTGACGTTTTTCTGCATTATTACCATAAAAATAGGGATACTAGTTAGAACATTGTAATAAACATTAAATAGAATATTGCTGAAATGAGATGTTTTGAAACTTCTCAATGGTTCTTTACAGTTACAGACATACAGGGGTTAGACAATGAAACTGAAACACCTGTCATTTTAGACCACAATAATTTATTAGTATGGTGTA
>JAOVVG010000029.1:8778291-8789581 GCA_028566375.1 Leptodoras nelsoni
CAATTTAGCCATGAAACCTCCCACACTAAAATGACAGGTGTTTCAGTTTCATTGTCTAACCCCTGTATATACACACACAATCGAGTGAATCATTTTATTTGATGAGCAAACAGCTCAGCTGTGGCTACCAAATGTGAATCAGACAGTTGACCATCATTTAATTAATGCAGTCAATTGAATGTTTAACAAGACTAATTCAGTACTAATTCAGTACTGGATAAGAGCGTCTGCTAAATGCCATAAATGTAAATGTAAATGTACTCATTGCATTCCAAGACCAGGAGTTGGCTTATAAACTGTAGATGTACCAGAGGCTTACACATGCCAGTGAATGCCCATAAACGCATACAAGAAAACAGAAAATACATTTATTGGAAGTTCTGACAGCCAGCTGGTTATTTTTACCCCTACAAAAAGAACGAGGTGAAATTGTTGATGTTGTCTAGATCACCTACCACACAATGTATTAATTCTATTGAAGTGACTACAGTATATAACATAAAGCTTACATAATGCCATAATCTTATGCCTTTGTATCAGGTACAATTTTGTCATTTAGAAGAAAATTCCAAGGTATAAACATGAACACTGACTACGAACCTGTACTAATAATGTGTAAGCTTTTATTGTTGATATTATACACTATAAGTGTAAAACGTGTATAATGAGTGTGTGTGAGAATGTGAATAAAAAAAGACCAGCTCACTGGGGGGGGAGAAAGGACAGGACATACTCTCATCGTCTACACGGGTTTTCATTTTAACGTGATCAGGATATGGGACAATAGAGAGATAAGGAGAGATATGCATGCAACCAGTTAAATCTTTCTCTCTATCTCTCTTTCTTCGCCTGCTCTGCCCTGGGCACCAATAGTTTGCTATCGCATTGGCATGCCGGATCGTTGCCATGGAGATCTGGATAAACCCTGACTCCACCACCCTACAAGGCGGGCGAGGCCATGCATTTGGGCGCGCACACACACACACACACACACACACACACACACACAGGCAAACAGAAACCCACACAGGTAGTCCCACATCCTTATCTTGTGCCAGAGGCTCCAGTTTGTTTATATGTGTGTAAATTAACTCATGGCTATCTAAAGAAGGAGAAAATGGTCCTTTCTCCTAATAGATTACTCACATAACCAAGGCGCAGGGGTTACCTTTGGAATGTAATGGTGGACTCAATGTAATGGTGAACGCAACATGTTTTAAAAGCACAATTAACATCTTGGACACAATGAAATATTTTCTGTATGATTGTTACAATTATTTCTTTTTAATTTATTGTTTCTTTTCTTTTTTTTCAAATGTATTTTTATAGTGTGTGTGTGTGTGTGTGTCTAGGGACATGTGGAGTTCAGACCACAGTTCATCCAGAAGTGATTCTTTTCATTAGCTATTATAAATAATTGAACAGAGAGGCTGTTCTCTACAAAAACAGCACTTGCAGTTACACCATGTAGACCACACTCACTCTCACACACACACAGACACACACACAGACACACACACACAAAACCCAGAGGCAACAACTCCCACACAGATATTTTTGTTACCATCATTCAGCACTTTTTTTTAAGAACATTCTTTTAAAAAAATGTCTGTGAGCTGCTTTAAGAAATATGACACAACCTAAAAGTAGTAAAACCATCATGATCACATTCATCACCATCAGGTTTCTTCAGCAGAGACAAAGCACCAAAATAAAGGGTTAATATTCCAGCCTGTGTCTACTCCTCTGTTTGCCTCTTTTGTATATTCAAGATGGAAGCACCATTCTTGAACGCATATACACTAAAAAATAATCCTCCATGATTGGAGGGTTGAAGTATCAATTATTCTCATGCAAATATGCCCAGTTTCTCACGTTTCCAAAGAGAAAGACCACAGATGGCTACACAGAAATCTCTGCGCAAGCCTACCAGACAAAAAAGGGCTTGCATAATGTGACGCCGCTATTTGCATGTCTTTCGTCTGCCGCAATGAAAAATCAAGCGCAGCGGAGAGGGTTAATGCAATTGCAAGTGCCTTGAAAACAGACAATATGGATACACTCATAAAAAAGATAGCTAGTCTGCATACATCAATGCTAAAACAGACATAAATAGCATTACCAAGCTACAGCTCTTTCTTGATATTTGATTATAAAAATGGGCTTTAAAAGGAGGTTTTTGTTCTCCTTTTTATACAGTAAGCATGAATAAGCATGGAATTGATCCTAAGGAAATCTGCACCCATAACATTTCCACCCTTCAAATGCGCTCTACTTTGCATATGTGACACATTTTCTCATGCACTGCATGACTCTGAGCTAATTACAAATCTGAAGTGTTCTTGTTAATAGAAACGAACCTCCTGCACCTGCCAATCATGCGATTTCATCTTGGGAAAGCAAACACAGGTTTGCCAAAATGAGTGCAAGAAAGACAGAAATTGAAAGGAAAAGGAAGACAAACGCTGGAAGTGGAAGGCAGGGCATGAATGAAAGAACATGAAGCTGCTCTGCCAGTGTGACCCGAACAAGCCGCTAAAATGTGATTCCTGACAGTTCGCTCACACACAGGCTAAGAGACAGCAGCCTCTTTGCTTTCACACTAAAAACCATGATTTTGTCTCAGACAAGTCTGCCACCTGACACACCTGCTGTGGAACCTCAAAACTAGAAAGACAAATATGCGGATAAGCTCCAGTAGGCTAGCATGGAAATGGTGGACCGTTAGCTTTCAGCCCCAGAAAGAAAGACGGTGCTAGAATGTCATGTCACTGTGGTACATTTTTCCTTTTCAAAACAACGGAATAGCATGCAAATTGTCTGTCAGTTTTAACGAGCAGGACACGTTATTGATTTTATTATTCATTTAGTTTAGAGAAGAGCTTTTGATTAAACCCTCATACTAAGCTAAGCATTAACAGCTTTTCCTCCATATTTTTTAAATGTAGGGAAGAATCGCATTGCTAAATATATTCTTAGCATCAAAGTTCTAAACATGAGATAGGACAAAAAGAATGCTGACCTTCCCAGCTGATGCTGTACTAGAAAATGGGGCGAAAGAAAGTGGGAAAAAAAAAGCTTTTCAGCTCAGAAAGAGTGGATCAAGAAACCTGCTGTGGCATCCTGTTACATGGTGACAATGGAGCTCTTTCAAAATGAGTCTCAACATTGCAGGCAGGTCGTCAAGTCCTGTTGATTGTCTCACACAGGGTCAAAAGCAACAGGAGAGAAGGGGATTTGTGGAGTTATCTTAGACGATAATGGCAGTCCCCGATTGGAGATGGGTTCACCGTGTTAAGTTTGTTTTGACCCTTCTGTCTCCTAAACTATTGGTGTTCAAAGAGTCAGAAAACTGTCACATCATTTAACCATATCACCATCTGGATGTAGGATTAGCTTACCAAATTTCGATTGACTTCCGCACTAAAACTGTTATCGCAAAACAGCTGTAACATTCGGTGACACGTTAGGACAGGTTTTAGGATTGTATGAATTTATTTGAAGGCAGATCTGGCAGGATTAAAAGAAACCATTAATCCTGTTTATCCTTCACAAAAACTTCCTTGATGTATTTAGAAATAGTTTTCTCATATTATGCAGAATTCTTTACATATTTCATTTGAGCCCCCCATTTTCACTATCCACTTTATTTATCATTTTTTCTTCATTTGCAATTTGCAATAATTCACACGGCGAGGTTAAGGTTCAGGCAAGGCTAAAGCTTGTACCTTTTATTTAAGACCTTACTGGTATCTAAGCACTCTGTCCTTGCCTGTTTGAATTCATACAAATTGCTCATGTCATCAGGTTTCTTTACCACAATGGCTTAGTCCAGGGGTATTCAACTAAAATTTGTAAAGGTCCACTTACAAAGGTCTGGATAAGCAAATAGCATGACTAAATGGCTACAAGAGTTACCCTTTAATACTTAAACATGTAATGAAAGTCTGTGAAATGTCTCCCCTTTCTCAGCTAATGTCTTTAGCCCTGTAGCTAGTCTCTGGTCCGATGAGCTGCTTTCAGCTAAAACGTTTGTGGGAATGCATGTCATTGGATAAACCGTAACAGTTGTTTGTAACAGGACTGCAGTCCACCGCTTAGCCTTAGTTGGTTACCATTAGCCTAACTCAGCTCAATACTAGGAACAGATTCTGAACTGTGGTGTTAAAGCAATTATAAAAGATCTAGTTTGTGACCTAATCAGGACTTAACCGTTCTATTAATCTATTATTATAACCATTCTAATCTATTATTCATTATTTAGGTTTACTCCTCATTAGCAATGCTGGATCCAATGTAGCAGATGTATGCATAGCTTAGATACTGTTATCTCCATCATGGACAAAGTTCATACTCATAGAACTCAGTGTCTTTTATTTTCACCTGTACACCCCCAAGCCTGAAAATGTGTGTCTCTATGTTTGTGTGTGTCAAACACATCAAAAACCGTAAGGTGAATCCTTTTGAGCTGGCAGCACAGTTGGCCACAGGATGAATAAACATCCATGTCAGGGGAAACTGATACATTCCCCTTTCAGCCAGACGGGCCTCTCGTGGGAAAAACAGCTTGTACACAATGGACAGAGACGGCCTTTTGTTGAGGCTCTCAGAGATGTGGGCTAGCTCTTCTCTCCAGTCTGTGCCATGAACAGACCACTCCCCTCAGCTCACACAGTGACTCTCTCTCTCTCTCACACGCACATGGTTTCTTCCTTCAGAACTCATTACATCTTACAAGTCTCTATGTCTCTATGTTCTTTGATTCTGCTTGGCAAAGAAATGGACATTAACAAAAATGATCAGGAATAGGAAAGGGAAAGAGTGAGAAAGTATGTGTAGCTTAGCCCATAGTTCAACCATCCCCACAGGGGGTTTAACACCAGATCTAAATCCTTGAGATAGTGTCCTGCCATGACATTGCTCTAAAAAAAGTCCACATGATAGGGCCCACAGCAGGTTAGCCTGGGGGAATTTATGTACTCCTTTGACCAAGATTCAAAGATTTTAGCTTTAGACAGCCAAGGGTTTGGGGCGAAGGGGGAGGTGGTGTTATTTCCTTATTGGGTGGGTCGCTCAATCTTTCAGACATCATACTGAACTTGAACTTGACATTTTTTCAATCTTTTATCACTTGCCTGAGAGGAGTGTGTTTGCTTACATTCTTCCAATCATTTTACATTTTTCAGATTTGTACAGTCAGAGGGAATAAAAATCCTTTAGAGACACAGTCCATATTCTGTTTTTTTTTCGTTGGGGTCATTTGCACCAGCCATTTAAAGCATTCCCACTAATCAATACATTATCACATTACTGTTAACACTGACGTCTTAATTGATCTGAACTACTTTTAGAAAAGTGCACTCGTTTTTTTTCCAGGCACCTTCCACTACATCTCCCACAGCAAAATGTTTGCTTTCAGCTCCAATTTGGGACACAATAAAGTTGTTATGCACAGCAGGTTTGGAAATGGCAGTGACTTGAGCTGGCTGCAAAGTGAATGCATTCTCTGGAGCATGGCTCAGTTACTGTGGCCTTGGTGGGCTGAATCACATGCTGATGCTGGGATGTTCTCAGGCTGATAAAAAAAAAAAAAAATTAGGTTCATTTGGGGACCTCAACAAATCTTCCTATGGATGAGACTTTTTTTTACAATATATTACTATTACTGATCACAGACTTTATGAATCCTGTGGATTATACATGTAGTTATAATCTTATATAGCATACATAATACCTTATAACACCTGACATAAGCTTATAAGTAGTTATGACTATAAGTAGGGCCATGCTATACCATTATAATATCTGTTCATAAGAAACCTGCAGGTACAAGTGTTGTATCAGTAACAGGTTCTACAAATGCCATGTGTATAATGACATTCATAATCACTTATGAATATATTCAACACGTTATAATGCATTTATAAGGCTTCATATGCATAATTCCATGAAATCTATGAAAAGACATTACACTCCTTAAAATTTATTTATACACTTTGTACAAAACTTTGTTTGTTTTGTTTATAAACTTCATTTATAAATTGTTAAATGATTATAAGCAGTGTTTATAACACATTAAATAGACATTATATTATAGTATACTATATATTTTAACATTAGTTGACAACATTAACCATTCTTCTCATAATGCATTATGCAAGGTTTGGCTTGGTGATATAACTTATGAGCACAAGTGTCACAAAATGTCATGAATAATTATAACGATGGGTATACTGGCTTATGAATGCATTATAACATGATATGACCATGTTCATAGATTAGTAAAGATAAGTTTCATAGAAACTTCATAGAAAGTGTTATTGTTGTATCTATATATAACATACATAGTATATAATTATGTCAGGCCATAGCAGACTTTAAACAACATTAACTTAAAAAAAAGTGTGGTTAGGAGTTTAAATTAAAAAAAAAAACCCAAAGGTGTATGTTATTATGTGTTATAACATCAAATATACAGTAACAGAGACTGTGGATTATTCTAATGTATATGTAATCTAACTTTATAAATGGTATCATAAATAAAATGAAACTACAATAAAGTAAGTAAGACACAACAAAGTAATTCCCAGTAAGTAAAGCAAAAATAAGTTTGTTTTTTTTCACATAACATGCTTAGAGTGTAGTATATAGTATTTGCTCTGTCAAGTGTGCACAATAACAAGCACATGAGAAAGTGCTTTTGTGGGGTCCTGAAATCAGTTGACCATATGTGCAAGCATTCTGTATCTTTCTTCTCTACAGCCTCACACAAGGGGGACCACCATAACTTAGTTTGTCTACCATACAAAGTTTCAGCCAAGCTTCGATGGACTCATCAGACATCTTTTCTTTGAAACCAATGAAGCTTAAAAGACCTCCAACAAAGGAGCTAATCACTGCTTCTTTCCTCAGGCCTAGTCACGGTTTCTCTTTTCACCAGCTGGGCCTTAGATCATTTCTCACCTCTAGCTGGTCTGTTTAGTGAGCTGACACGGCTGTGGTTATGGGTTCAACTTCTTTTTATATGTGACTTCATGAGGCTGTGAAATGATTGTACACATTAAAAGGGATTTTAATCTGAACTGACAGGATGCACGGTGTCTTTAGACATATATTCAAACGTGTATGTTAGGTCATGGACAAGTCAGGGTAACATCCATCCATCTGTCCATCCTTCCATCCTCCTACACACATTAAAAAAGATCTGGTGCAGCGGATGCTGTGCCATGAGATACCAATTTGTGTATGGAGACATGTTGGACTGTGAGTGTCAAGGGCTGGATGTATGGAGTGTGTGTTTGCGTGCGCGTGCGTGTGTGTGTGTGTGGTGGGTGTGGGGCGACGGCAGACAATGCAGCCCCAGGCTCCTCTATTCTGGCTTTGACCTTGAACCCTTAGCAGCCTCCATTCCCATGGATTCAGACTCAGTGTGTGTGTTTGAGTGCATGTTCTCTCAGACTCCGCTTCATTTCTAATCCTACATACAATCATCCAGTGAATAAAAGCACCCAAGAAGCCAAGTTGTCCTCTTCTCACAACCACCTACAGAGCCTGATCTCTCCCAGAGCTGGCCAATGTAACTTAGCTACACTTGCTAATGCTACACCACTGATCTTTGCTCTCCTAAATTTTCTTAGTGACCGGAGAGAGAGTTAAAAAAAAAAAGAAGAAGAGATCTGTCAGTACTCATATATGGACAGCACAGTCTAAATGAAACCTGATGACTGGTTTGATTTCATATGAATGAAGTCACAATAAAAGATATGGGGCATATATTATATATTTTAACAGAATTTCTATAGATAGAATTATGAGCTATACTAAAAATGGGCTGTACGTGTTGCACACCAGTACTAAAATAGCCGACATCCCACACACACGTTATGTAGCCATATTAACTTGCGTATGCAATTACCTTTCAGCACATAATATAAAACAATAAAACAACAGAAGATTCAATATTTGTCAACTCTGCCTAAGCTTCACACTTTCTGCTGGTGTACCTTTGAATCCATTGTGCAAAAAAAAAAAAAAAAGCATGCTGGATCAATTGCTATTTTATAAGATAGAGGGACGGTGGAAGCCATATTACTAAATTAAACTAAAAATCATTATTAGAGCTAGGAATACTCATGCAAAAATGTATTGGCTATAAACTAGACCAGATGTTTATTAGAATGCTTGCCTTCTTCTCATTCGTATATCCTTGCCTTAGTCTTTCATTTTTCCTCTTTGAATTGGCTCTTGCTTTCATGTTAAACTGCACGGCAGCTCACAACAAAGAAAATAACTTGATTTGCTTCTTCAGTCCACATTTTCTATGCCCTGTTTTTTTAAGGCTTAAAAGCAAATGCTTATGTTTAAAGGTGGTGGTTTAGATTGTACTTAAAAAAAGGTCTCGGTGTACCAGCATAAGCCGACTCTGAATATTAATATTCCCCTCAAGAACTTAAGTTGCCACCTCTGAGTGCACCTCATTGATATTTAAACTTAAGCTAAAGCTCAGGGATTATTGTGAGCCTTTTGTTAATATTTTTACCTAACTTTGCAACTCCAACACCTTAACTTTCTTTGATTTATAATTCTGAATTTCACTAATCGCTTGATTGAAGTGATGCAGTAAATGGTGTTACTTAAGGGGAATCTTAAATACCTAGTGTATGAAATTGTACTTCTTTTAAATAACTGTCATCATTCAGAATTCTGTGAGAATTTACAATTATCTATTTGCAAAGCGTTATATAGTTAACTATCTCTATGCTGCATATAAACAATGATCATCACTCCCTATAATATCAAACAATAATCAAATATCAGTTTTACCAACCTAGGAAACTATGGCAAAGCATGTTCATGATAAATAACTGCATGACCGTTTTCTTTTCATGGCACTATTCTCACTCAGAGACGACGCTCACACTACGTAGAAAATACTGGATCAGTGTTATGAATTTCAAATCAATACTCCTGGTATTTCATCACAGAATGAAAAGCACAAGTCCTCCCAGTTCTAATGCTATGTGTTTTGTGAGTACACATTATACAGAGTGTCCCAAAAGTCACCATACATAGGGAAAATGCAAAATTGTAGCTAACTTTATTATTTTTGAAAAAATCATTACAAGATTTGACTAAATTTTCCATGTGGTTGGCATATTAAAAATGTAAAATATAATATGAATTTGTTCATTCTTCCTACGTATGACTTTGGGGGAAACCTTGTATTGTTTATTAATTATGAAAGAGAGAAGACATGGTCAGTGTTAGCCCTAACCCTAACAATTGCAAACAGCATTTCTCATCTGCTGAAGTGTAACCTTTTTAACTTGTTTCTACATTACATGCTAATTGAAGTTAAACTCTAGTTATGTTACTCCAAATAAGACAGATGTCATTATTTTTGCATGTCTCACAGTTGAACATTGACAAAAGAGATGAAGGTTAAGGTTAGGGTTAGGAGTAGGCTTAGTGTCTGTACATATACAACATGAAATCAAATAAAATCCAGACACATCACCCTCACTTGCTCGAATTCCCTACTGCTCTAGTTGATTGAGTTTAAATAATATTAACTGACTTTTCAGATCAGCTGCAGAGTCTGTGGTATTCCCTCCCTCTTGTATTGGCTACACCAGCAGAAAGGCAGCAAGGATTCCTCACACTGCCCTACATTCAACTGAGTGATCCAACACACATAGCCTTCTGTCACAAATAATCATTAGAGCACCAGCCCTCCTCCTCCTCCTCCTCCACACACTCTCTCCTGCTGTATTAAATATTGAAGATTTCCAACTTTCAACTGGGTGTTAAAGCGACCTGCCATCAAACCGCAGACATACAGAAACATGCATATGCGCTTCTCCTACAACGTGCAAGCTGGGATAGAAAACCGTCTCTATTAGAGTGCCAATTTAGCCTTTCAGCACCTTCTGCCTCACACGATGCCTGGGATCACATCAGAAGCTATTTCTCCTCATTCTTCCCCCGTGCCTATACCTGCATCATCTTACATTCTCATTTCCTCTCTTTCCCTCTTTGTCCATCCCTTTGTTCTGCTTCACACAGAGTGCATTCAAGGCGTGTACATTTTCTTGCATGTCAGCCAGCTAATGCTTCCTTAGGAGAGTGGAGTGATGCTCGTTCTGCCAGCCACCAATGCAAGTGTCATCGGGTCGACATTAATTACTTGCTTGTGCATAACATTTCGTCACCACAGTGATATGCCATTAACGGAAGACGCCGGACGAATGAACAGACGCTGACTCTCCGTGCAAATGAGGCACACGTCCAACCCCTGGCACGGATTTTGAAATTGGCTGAGTGCCGTGGCATACACGTCCCTTATTAGAATTTAATAAGGGAACCGATAATGTACCTCCACATCTCTTTTAAATGCAACAATGGATTGGAATATGCGCAGAGGTGAACGGGGAGGGGGCTGGTGCACAGGCGAATCCCATGGCTCGACACAAAATATAAAGACTCAAGAGATTTGCTTGATATATGACAGTGAGGCTGAGCTACAGCTCTTAAAAGTAAACAGTTTTTAAATAAGGGTGCTTCTGTTTATCCAGCATGCTTGTTGTTTGAAATAAATGTGACTCACATTGGGCATGTGACGTTTCAGAGGCACACGCAGTGACCAAGTGAAATTATACCTCACTGTTTGGGAGTCTGAGAGCAGAGTGATGATCTGGGGAGGACAAGGTCGTGAGCAAAGCAGAGGCAGAAATGTATGAAGCCAACATCACCCAACCTTTGATTATATATATATATATATATATATATATATATATATATGGTACTACAGCGCTACAATGTATAATAACCATGTAATTACTATTTTATTACAAATCAGTGCTATTCCAGTGATCTCCAAGTTACTAGAGTCTTATGCATGCACACGTAGGACACAGTAACATAACCATAGCCCATAACACACATCATTCTGATGGAGCACAATTAGAGAAATTCCAGACAGAAGTCATCAGATGCTGTTTCAGAAGAGGGGGGGTGGTGTGTGCACTCCTGCCATTTTGGGTACAGACTGTTGCCATTATCAAGCCAATTTCCCAAGTACAGAAAAGCATCCAAAGAACAGAGAAGCTGCCACTAACAGCGTGTAAAAATCTCCAAAGGGGATAGGGGGTAACAATTTCATATGCAATTGTCATTGTCACTCACAGACTCTATAGGGCTGTGGCTTTCATTTCGTCAAAGCAAGCAAGAGCTATTTCCAGCTGCAATAGTGGGCGGTGGTGGTGATGGTGATGGTGGTGATGGTGGTGGG
>JAOVVG010000029.1:8789681-8803460 GCA_028566375.1 Leptodoras nelsoni
GGGGGGGTGCTTGGGGGGAGGGGGGGGGTATGTGTTTCAAAGTCTAAGGCCTCACTTCGGAGTGTTTCCAAGGTTTCCAAGTGCATTCCTGTGCGTTAGCCATTAACAAAATGGCCTCCTAAAATGTCATATATGATTTAACATATCCACGGATAAGGAGCAGACAGTGAGTTTCACAGATGGTGCTGCAGATTTGAAACGAGTTGACAGGCCAGGGAGAGATCTGAGCGCTGCTACAGAAGGCTTTCTCTTTTTGCAGTCTCATATTTGTTCATGGCGTTTCCCTTCTTTTTTTGTAAAATATTCTGACTATAAACAATACAAGCAAATCTCTATTGAAAAAGACACTTATTTCATTATTTAATTGTCATTTGCAGCAAGAAATATACTATGTCTTTGCATACACCAGTCATCTAGGAAAAAGACAAGCATAAGGTCCATCAGAAAAGAGTGAACCATCAACCAAAAAAAAGCCTTCTAATAAGGATGTAATCTATTCTACTGTATTTTCTCACTCCATCTATGATAGTGACAAAGCTTTCTTTCTTTCATTTTCTTTCTTTCTTTCTCTCTCAACCCCACCCTCTCAGCCTCTTGCAGATAGGTTTGATGTGAAGATGCTATGACAGACTTGTGTGCTCGCTCTCTCCCTCTCTCTCTCTCTCTCTCTCTCTCTCTGTACCTGGCATGAAGGATGCAGTAAAGTCCGGCTATGGTAATGGGATCATGGGAGAGTGGCCTCCTTGCCTCTGTCTCTGTCTCTCTCTCGCTCTCACGCACTCCCACACATAAATACACCCCCACCCCCCAAACCCCCTCCCCAATGAGTGGTGGCAGGACAATGCCACTATTGTTGCCCCCTTGTTTTGGAACCCCAGGCAGAGAACAGTTACTGTTTACCCAAGAGGGTGGCGTCCCTCCGATCCGGATGTTAATTAATTGGAGGGCTCCTGATTGAGGCTGCTCTGAGCAAGCGGCACAAAAACAGGCATTCAGGGCCACGAGGGGAAGGAGCGCTCTCATGGCAAAATGCCGACTTCTCTTTCTGTCTCTTCCTCCCCTATACAAGCCAAACTACTCTCCTCTGTCTTCCCTGTCCTCTTGCTTTCACCATCTCTCGTTTTTTGACCTCATTTAATCTGCGTCCTCATCACGTATGCGAGACTCGCCTACACTGATTCGCACACCCCCCATCCCCCACACACACACACACACACACACACACACACACACACACACACACACACACAATGATAAACCAATTGGCAATATGGCAATTCTTTTTCCTATTATTATTATTATTATTATTATTATTATTATTAGAACACAAGCTGTTCTGGCTCCACACCTTTCTACCTTTCCAAGCCACTTAATATTCCTTTTTTCCTTTAATTTGTCACCTGTCTCTATATTAAAAGTCAGAAGTGGCTGATTTATTTAGCATATGATGCAGATCCACTTGTAAGTAATTCTAGAATAGCAGCGTCGCTTTCACATACATTTCCACATCACATTACAGAGAAGGCCACAGCGGTGTGGATTTGCATGTGTGAATTTTCCACTCCCCACATGGTCACGTCTCCCCCCCTGGCGCTGCCCAATTGGCTAGTGGCAGTATGCAAAGCACCTTCATGAATATGCTTAATTAGGTGGGGCTGCTGTAATTTTTTGGGCTTATGGGATGTGACATTTGTAGGGCACTGGCATAGATCAGCATAAGCAAGAGTGACAAATACATTATCCCTTTCCTCCTTATTATAATGTTTTACTGGTCCATGAGAATATGTCTGTGTATACTATAACACCCCCCCCCCCACACACACACAAACATATACCTTCTCTACATTTTCACATCCTTTTTGAATCTCCCATCTCACACACACACACAAGCACACACACACACACAACAATGATAGGCATATGAGATATGAGAACACAACACCAGAGTTGAGCAGAACAAGGGGAGACGTCTCTCAGGAAAACATTGTTTGACTTTTCAAAAGAGCTTTCGATGTTAAATGGTGTTTTGCAAGCTACATTTATTTTTTTTGTGCTCGGAAATGGTTTGGCATCTCACGGCCCTTCAATATGGAAATCAAAATCCCATTTTAGACAGTAAGAATGTCTCAGAAATGAGTTATTGGAACAAAGAAAAAAAAACAAAGAAAAAAAGGTCAGGGCACAAGCATGAATTCATGCACACATTCAAAAACACATACACACACCTTCCTGGCAAATTGAATAAAAATACCAATCATTCAAAGCTTTGAAGTTAACGTACACTACTGTTAGTACAAGAAAACTGTATTTATTTTAAGCTCCAGCTGAGTGCAGAATAGCTTTAATACATTCATTATTATTTTTTTTTTTTTTAAACCAGGTCCAGCCCTTAGAAAAGAATTTTCTAAGGATGTATGCATGTTAATAGTAAGCATGTATGGACATATATGTATGCACTTCTATGTAAACTATAAACTCTGTGATATGCATTTACACACATTCACACACTTCTACATTGGCTGGTGTCCAGAAATACAAAAATAAGGATATCAGTGATCAGTAGCTTGTGTGGCTGAAATGTAGCCAAAACACACACACACACACACACACACACACACACACACACACGCCCAACATATCAAGAAAACCCTCTACACACCATCACTTGGGTCATATGAATATACACTTCCCTGTCACACCCACAATATGCACATATATGTATACTGACATCCATGCATACACAGTGGCATGCTCTCCAAGCGCCTACCTCCACCTCTATCTACTTCTGTTCCTTCCCCCTTCCCCCACTCTCTACCACACAAGCACATACACATGTGTACGCTTACACACAAGCGCCTCACACACACGCGAGGCGCATGGCAAGGTGTAGCTCATACCACCCAGGAAATTAACTTGACATTTTATGGAGACCAGAAGAGGGAAAAAAATATGGGGCGGTAAAGAAAAAAAAAAGAGAAAGAAAGATCAGCCGAGGCACAGATAGTATAAAGCATATAAAGCTACTCCTGAGCTCCGGTGCCACGTTTGCCAGGCTTTGGAGGATCTGCAATGCAGACGACGCGAGGGTGGCCACGAAAAAAAGAAATTCTGTTTTTCGCTGCCCGCCTTCTCATCTGGAGACGACGGCTGTCGCTCTGCCTGTCTTTCTCTCCCTCGGCCTGTCGCCTGCTTTCCCTTGACAAACGTTTCACTTCTATTTTCATATCCAAAGCGTCTGGTCCCATTGGCAGGGGGTTCCGCTTGATGTGAGGTTAACAAAATGATAGGAACGGGGAAGGGACAATCTCACCTCGTGCTAAGCTCCCAATTAGAACGGTAGAGGAAGCATGCGCGAGGGAAAGCGCCACTGCTGTCTGGCAGGTGCGATTTATTTCATATATGCATGCGCATGGTGAAGAGAGATGCGCCTTTGTATTGTCTCTGTCCTTTCCCTTTCTGGGATTGAGACACTGTGTGTGCGATCAGGGTGCGAATGACCACATTCAAACACAGCCATGGCTTAGATGCATGAATTAATTTATCACTTTACCTCTTCGCCAACCCCCCCATCACTTTTTATCCCGCCGTCCCCAACACACACGGTCTGTGGTTGGATGCTGCTCTATTAGACATGCAGGAATGTTAACATCATTATGCATTATTGTAAGTGTCTGTCTATGCTTTCACACCCCCAGCCCCCTCTCGCAATATATTGTGTCTGAGGTATGAGGAGAGGCCCAGACGTGTGAGTGTGTGTGTGTGTGTGTCGCAAATCACAAATGTAGCATTGTCTGTGGAAGGGCATTATTTTAATCGGCTTTCATGTGCTTCTGCGTACATCTCCCTGATTTTTGTGACTACACACATCTTCCAAAGATGCACACAAACACATGAATACCATCAATGCAATTCATAATGGATCCCTAAGGGACAACTGGTAATATTTCCACATATTAGTCAAACCTTTATCGTTATCAAGTAGCATCGTCTTCCTATTAAAGCTGGGATTTGTAAGATCCGAGAAGCTTCCTGCTGATCTACGAAGCTTTTTGTGGATCATGAAAAGTCATTTGTTTAAAGTCTTTCCATCAAATTAAAGCATAGACCTCAGAATAGAAACAGAGAAATCGATTAGGGTTTATTTGTTCTTCATCATTCGATTCCCAACTGAATCAAACTCAGGCTTGCACCATGCACGATTTTAAGGCTCATCATTAAACAATTTTATTTTATTCACAGTAACTAAAATAAAAAAAAATAATGACTGAAAAAAAAAAAAACGGTGAAAGCCGTGACCCGTAATGAGGCAAAGTGAGATTTTAATGGTTTTGCAGTTTTGCATTGTCTCTTAGAAGAGACCATTTCGGTTAAAGGCGGGGTTGTTGGGATAAAAACAGCTCACATTATAACAAATCAGAGAGTCTGATGCAAAGCAGGTGAAATTAACACGACCCCTTAGAGCCTTTAAACTTCATTTCCGGTGTAATCGCGGAGAAATATTTAAAAATGCAACGCCTTGAAATGGCTGCTTTGCCAAGGTAAACACCCCCCCCCTTTTTTTTTTTTACTGTTCGTCTTCTCTAGCCTGTCTTATCCACTCCTCTCTCTTGCTGCCAGCAATTTGCATACATTTGCATCTTTTTTTTTTGCGCTTACCCTTTGTTCTCGGCTTAAAATAATGATGTGGGTTAAACTCATGCAGCACAGCACCGTTACATCCCGTGCGCTACTTGGATATTTAATGAATGCAATGTTGCTCTATCATCTTTAATTATAGATCTCAACTAGATCACTTTTTTTCATGGAAGGAGGGAAAATTGGAACATGAATAAGGATGAAAAGCTGATTAGTGCAATGTGTTTCTTTTTGAAGAAGGTTCTAGAAACAGGAAGGGAGGGGAAATGTGCTATGTATGAAAGTCATGGTGTGTGTAGGACAGCTCTGGGCAGGAGGAACACCAGCAGGAATTATTTACCGAATATTATCGAGAAAATTGGGATCATTTCTAGAGAATGTGACATGAGGAAAATAGATACACTTTACACATTGGTACATTCGTCCAATTTAAATTCTACAGTACTATATTTCTTTGAAGAATTCATGAATGTTTGATGAAACAGAGCTGGAGTACAGAGAGAGCACTGCGTGTTGTCTGCATGAGCTCCTGTTTTGCATCTATGCTTAATTGTCATCATGCAGCTGAACTCGTCTGAGCTAATGCGAATCACGCCCTAGTGATGCATATGCAGGGAACAGCTGTGTGTTGCACATAAAACTGAATGATACGAGCTGCACGGTAATGGCATGCATGCTAAGCTTAGAAAAACCGACTCAGGAAGCAGGATGCGTCACGCCATATCAAATGCAGTTAATTAACTCGTTCATGCACTGGTAATATATAAAAGAGCATGGACGTATACATAAATACGTAACTGGCTAGTCATTTTGTCAAATATTTTCCAGTGAGCAACTGCTGTTGCAATTCCTAAATACTTTCTAAATTAGCAAACACGCATAAGGACAGCGTTATATTTTATGTCGTCTGTTTGAATGAGACCTGACCTCTGGATTGCAGGCAGGGGGATGTACTTTTCAAAGCTTGACTGAACCCTACATCCTGTTTTTAATTGGATTTAAAAGCACATATCCAACCGGCAGCAACAGTAATTAACATCAAGCGTTGCTCGTCTACAGGGATGTTTTTTTTTTTTAGCATAACTGTGTAAGTGTGTAAAGTGTAAGATTTCACTGATTACACTTAGGGCCATTTAAAGTTTTTGTATACTATATTCCACATGAGCCTTGCATACACTTAAGTCTTAGACTTTAAAAGAAGCTTCTACAGTAAAAAAAAATTATTAGGCATAATGTTTCCTTTTTATTAAGTTGGGTAATAATCTGATATTCTATTATAAGAGTGATTGAATGATGAACACGCTCACAATTTCCTTCTACATTACCATGTGCAGTCATTCCATTTTTTTCCACAAATAAGACTACCACAAAGATTTTTCTCATTTGTTTTTGAACCAGTATGAACCAGTTTTTGAATAGTCTTTTTGAATGTTAGAGTTCTGTCACTCAATTTCATCTGTATGTAGTGCATTAATGTATAGGAAGACTAAAAGCCCTTAGGGATGCTGTAGCTCTCGTCTTATAAAGCAGCAGACCGGCTGTGCATAATATTTACTGTGTTAACCGAATGTTCTGGAGCGATATGCTAATACCGCTGACCAGCAAGCAACGATAAAATGGACTATACTGTTTTCATTTTTAGCTGCAGGCATGTAGTGCATATGCACAAACACTTGAAAAAAAAGAGGAAACAAGGGGAACCTCCATAAAAAACATCAACAAATGTTATGAGCCCACCTGCCAAGGACTATTCACCACAGACAAAGTTGTTAGTCTGTTTTCTCGTTTCATTTTTACTTATTTATTTATTCATTTATTTATTTATTTATTTATTTTTTGGGGGGGGAGCTCACCTTATGCTGGATTTTATTGCAGGATAAAGCAGACAGCTCACTAAAGCATTTCGCCTCACTATCTTCCACTGGTCAGTTACAGTCATATTTCCCAGCTCCTGCAAGAATAACAGAAAATAAGATTCATAAATATTTAGCATTTTAAAGCTACAGGGTACCATTTCTGCTTTCGGATGATGCTTATAGTTTCACAAATGATGAGGGAAAAAATGAGACAGGCAAAAGATTTTATGGTTCACCCTGCAGTCTGAATTGTATACAGGTCCAAGTTTGGAAGCTCAGACACTGAAATAACGATTTCAATTTTAAATGTGCTGTCAGGCATGGTCTTGTGGCTAACACTACTAAATGTCTCTTTTGTCAGTTGTTTTCCAGAGACCTACTGCTGTGGAACCGGCAACTAAAACCCACATACACATATATGTATAGACATTAAACCTAAATGCCTAAACTCTTAAATACGTGTTCTATCATGTTTTCTTTGGTACATATCACTTAGTTAAAGCTAATCAGAAACTATAGTGACTTTAGTTATGCTGATGTTCTGTGTGGCACATAACCACATACTAGTGCATCTCAAAAAATTTGAATATAGTGGGAAATGTTCACTTTATGTTCGTTACATATGCAGTGACACATTTCTAGCCTTTTTTGTTCATTTTGATCATTAGGCCTTACAGCTTATGAAAATCAGAAATCCAGTATCTATATCTATATATATATCTATATATGCCGTGTATCTCTTGGTCTAGTTCAGCACACGCAACCACAATCATGGTTCAGACTGCTGACTTGAGAGTTGTTGAGAAGACGATCATCAACACCCTCCACAAGGCCACAGAAGGTCGTTGCTGAAAAGGCTGGCTGTTCACAAAAGAAATATTTTAATCATCTGAGATACTGGATTTTCATGAGCTACAAGCCATAATGATCAAAATGGGAAAGAAATGCTTGAAATATGTCTCTTGACGTGCAATGAACATAAAACATATGACACTAGTAAACATCATCTCAAAACACTCTTCACTCAGATAAGAACCTGTAATACTAAATTGCAATATAACACAATGCCAATATAAGTGAAAGTTCTTCTAGGGCTGTTAGAAAGTCAGTGGATCTTCAGGGAGGTGAATGCAAGATTTAACAGTCAACACTAAAATAAAAGTATTTATATCAAAAAGGTTTAACCATCTTAATTATTAATTATGGCAGTTTGCATAGTGAGTATATGAACAACCAAACAGAACGATGTCTAGACAATATAGAAGTTTCTGATGTCTCGCTATGGCAAAACAGGAGACATCTGAAAATGAAATGGTCTTCCATTTACAGCTAAAGCAATGTTCAGATCGAACATGTTTCCACCTGTCTTTGACTTTATCTTGGTGAACTTGGACCTGTGAATTCATGAGCCTTTGATCTTGTGAGACAAAGAAACCAAGTGGGCAAGACTGAGGTTAATATAATTATTTTAAAATGTATATGTATAAAGGATTTGTTTTCTTTCTGCCCACTACAATTGTCTTGTGAGCAGCATTGTCATTTTCACTCTTTATCATGACTTTATATTGGACTTTGCAGTAATGACATCACAAATGCATTTATTAGGCTCATGAGATCTCTCCACAAAACATTTTAATAAACTGATTTATAGATTTTCCACCTTGAGAAAATTTTGCTTTCTTCATGGACAGGTGTGGTGGCAGGCAATTGTGGAATAGGAATCATCCCCTCAAAAAAGGCTTTGTTCAAATTATTGCAAATGCATCACAAGTTAACCAGTTTGTTTTAATTAATATCATCTAATACTGGCCAATTGGTCTGAATTCATACGAAACGAAATGTATAGAATGCATCTTATATGAAATACAAAGCTTAAGGTTAAGTTTTAATGCATTGCAAGTGAAATTAAAATCATATTGTGTAGCAATGTAACTATAATTTGATATAGAGGTGCATATTTTTGCAGCTCTGTTTACATCAATGCAATTTAGATTGCTTTGTATTAACCATACAGTGCATTTCAATAGTTTTGCCTGGGAACCCTTACAGTAGTGTTTTATTCTGTAACGTGCTCAAAAACAGTGCTGATCTTGTCCAAGTGATGGTGTCTTTCTCCTAACAGATGTCAAAGGAGGAATGACAGCTGTCACGTCTTATTAAGTTATTGTGCTAGGCTCTGTGCTGGCTCTCTGGTCAATAGAGAATAGGATGGATCCTAAGACAAAACAAAACCCTGAAGAATGTATATGAATGTTCAAAAGACAATATCATGATTTAAGGGAGTCTTAATTACATGTTAATTACTGTTTAATAGCAGCTTTATAAGACTCCAGACAATCCATCCCATGGCTCATTGAAACACAAAGTATTAACTTGTTACATTAAAATCATTTCTCAAACATTTCGGACTCGGATAAAATAGAATATATTGTAAAATAAAAGTCCACATGGTCAGGTTGATGAGAACAAAACAATTCACTTTATTGAAAATGGTTCATTCTTACAAACAAAAGAAGTGTGCAATATTTTAGTTTGCCAAAACACACAATAAATGAGATGAATAGGTTAGTTCTGTTTGCAAAATAAATGGATAATCATTGACCATTGAATAAATTGCATAAATTGCTTTTTTTTACACATCCAGCTTCCTACTATGCTCCTAGAAACAGCCCTCAAATTACTCACAAGCACACTATGACGCACTTCCTCTCTCATGACATATTTCCTGTCTATGCTTATAATTAGATGATGTTGAGCCACAGCCATGAAAGCCATGACAGTTACCTCCAGACTGATAAGGAAGAGCATAAGGAAGTAGTAGGAAGTAGCAAAGCAGGTCTGTGTGTTTGTCTAGCCTGCAGGATGTGTTTTTCGGCCAAAAGCAGGCTTTTTTTTTCTTACATTGTCGTTGGCAGGCTGCGAGTTCACCCATCCCCCTCTACAGTTCCACAGCCTGGGTGTCTAGAGTTATTGCATTTCTCTGCCAGCACCCCACACTGACAATCAGCAGCTACTGGGCTGTATGAGGGGCGACTGGTCTAGCATGGAACCAGGTATGATTCCCCCACTGACAGCCTGCATCTTGTCTGCTGGGTGAAAAATGAGGGTCCTACCCAGCAAACAAAGCACAGGAAAAAACCATGCAGTGTATGCATCATGGGCAAAATCAAGCACAAACAATATACATAGTAACCATTTTATATAAAGACGACCAAATGCAGGGTTATGCAGCTACAAACCCATGCAAGAAGAAATGTTTTGTAGGATGCCAATAAAAGACACGTTGCATAGATCACTGATTATTCAATAACGACTTTATAAAAATATTTAACACAAAATCTATGAAGCTGCAATGTACATGCTGTTCAGGTGGTGTGAAAATAATGTCATGTTGCAGTCTGAGTGTCTGCCTGGCTCCCCTTTGGCTGCCCTCTATGCCCTGCTGTCTTATTTCAGTGTACAGGAGACTCCCTCATCTCCGTTTATTAGCTGCTGACAGGCCTGGCCTAACACATGCAGGAATTTAATTACTCTCATCTCCTCATCTCAACAGTCTGGGGGGGTTCCACACATCAGGTGCATGCGAGTGAGGGGGAGGGAATTTCTCAGAACACACCAGGAGCACATTTTCACACTAATCAACACGATCCAGAGTTCCTGGAGGTGAGACTACAAGATGTAGGCAGAAGGATATTTACATGCATGCACACCCAAAACTGGAGATCGGAAAATAATGGGGAATACAGAGGTGTCACAAACAGCGAGGATCTATTGCGTGATCTATACACAAATAAATGATGGGTGGTAGCCAGTACTATACATAACATCATTACTGATAAATATATGATCAAAAGTGCAGGTGTGTTCAAAGGCAAATTACACTGTATCTGAGCTGTCTAGTCAATGTAGCTATGTCTCGCTGCCACTTTCCCATATAAGACCTTGTTCTTCTGTGACAATCCATTCAATGCCACAGACCTCCAAAGAAGCCCATTACCATGTGATTGCAGGTGTGAGTGCTGCTAGTAAAACCACATGGCATACAGTCTAGAAAGAGAAGAAGAAAATGAACCCAATACTTTGTCTGCACTTCCATGCGTCTATTCACCCCTGGCAATTACCTGACCAAGCTACAATAGGGTCCAACCCTGGTCTTTACATCACCGTCCATAGAAGATTTATGCCTACCTTTTTTTTTTGTCACCTAACTCGGCATGGAAATGCTCTGAATGCATGCGTAGCTCTTTTGTTGTATGCCTGCATATATGCCTCTGTGAGTGTGTGTGTGTGTGTGCCAATTCACACCCGTGTACGAGTTGTGTGCGGGCGCATGGAGCCAAGCATTAGGACTCATTTCCCGCACACTTGCCTCGACGGTGCCATGAGGGCTTAGAGAGATGAAAGCGAAATGCAAATGCAGCTGCGGTGCTGCCCTGTTTTAAGCAGGCGCCTTTGAAATAATTAAGACACTGGAGTGGCTTGGGCTTGGCAGAAGAGCGAACAGAAATTTGGCGAGGAAGATCTGCGATGAGTCAACTGCAATGACTCGAATGGGAAACCTAGACAATTAAGACAATTTGACAATTAAGACCATTTCAGTCTCTTTTAGTAAAGTGTTCAAATGAGCTGAGCATTATCGGAGAGTCATTGGCACTTAGAGATATGGGCACGCCTTGGTTTTTATCCAAAGTTAGATTAGAGCCGTGCGGATTTAAATATCAATATAATGGTTTGCCAAGGTTCTAGCCACAGGCCACGTAGCAAATATATATTCATTTGGAATTTCTAGCGATCATGGGGTGCTATAGATGAATACAGCCTGTGATAACATGCACTGGGCTCCACCCTGCATTTGTGCAAAAGGGCGCGTGTTGTGCATGGATAAGACGCGCCGCTGCTTGCCATGAGCCATTCGCATATAAAACTGATAGTAACAGGGGGAGGGTGAGTCGATGCATGCAAATGAGTCGCTCAGCATGCACGGCTTCAGTGATACTGGATAATTTTGTAATTGATGCAAGCACGTTAGCAAAGGAGGATGCGCGAGCCTGTGCCAGCGGACATTTTAGGTCCCTACCCTCTTCCGCGTGCTCGCCACTGCTAAACCCTTTAAGATGGTGGCACCTTGAAAGAAGGAAGCACTGTTGCACAGAAGTGGCTGCAGACCCTGCACTACCACGTCATGAGCAGATCGAAGGGTACGATCTGCCTACCCAACCTCTGCCATCAATTTTTAATCCCCCCCTCCTTCTAATAAGGATATTAAGCAGGCAGCTCCAGGGAGCACCGCATATATGCATGAGGCGGCGCTCATCAAATTTGCATAAAGTCGAGATTCTAATGTAAGCACGGTTCAGTGCATGACGTAGCCAGCGCCTGTGACGGGTGCGGCATTTAAATTATTTAATTGGACGGCGCGTACATTAAGAAACAACAGTGACCACTTACAAATGGCATAAAGCCAATTTATCGCAGATTTAATGGCAGTCCCAGGGTTTCGATTTTGTCGTTGATAATTCTGCCTCATCTAAATTTAGCCCACATAATTAGGGCTGTGGTGAAATCAGGTTCTGGGAACTGTGAAATACTATTTGTGTCACCCGCATAATTTAGTTTCTATTAGAGGACCTTTCTAACAAATTCTTCCTCGTTTATGAGAAAAATCATTTTTTATAATATAATTGTAACTGCTTTTTTTAAACAAGAAAATTGATTATATTATTATCTACTAAGAACAACTCTATGTCGTCTGTGCTGGCATTTATTTGTAATTAATAAGTGAATAATTCACCAGCATGAAATGTATTATTCAAGCTTTTGCATCTGATAGGATTAAGGTGAATTTCAGTGCAATTATAGCAATTTATTTATAGCACAAGGAGCATTCGGGTAATCTAAATTCAACAGAACATGGCAGAATTCAAATACACACTCAGCCAGTCAGATAATGTTGAGCAATATAAAAACATCACTAATAGATGCATGCAGGCTCGCTCCTGTACAGAGTCAGGTTTTTGTATGACAGAGAAATTCTGAATTGTTTAAAAGAGCAGAAATTTAAAAATTATTAATAATTAGCTCAGGGCAGCTATGTAAGTGTACAGCATGACTGATCTTTAGAATGGTACAATGTAGCACTTAAAATGAGCTAAATCATTCATCAAGGCTTTTACAAGCTTTACTCACCTGCTCAGTCTGCTGTAAGTGTTAGAGCTGATTTAAACCTCTTAACCAAAGAGTTTCCTTTCTCTCTCTCTCTCCTTCTCTCCCCCCTCTCTCTCTCAGAACATTTCTGTGATACATCCAAGGAATGTAATTAATATGAACACTAAAAAGAACTCTGACAAAAGCTGAATACTAGATACCTGAGGAAGCAGATTCAGTTATTGCACAACTGGGCTGCACTGGCAAGGCATGGATGTTATTTCTGCTTATTCTTTGTGCAAAAAAAATTAATATAGGAATACAATCCCTGGTTTCAACTCATATAAAGAATCTCTGAAACTCACAGGATGATTAATTTCTCAACATGCCTGTGATGTGACAAGGACATCAGGTTGTATTTAAGATGGGTGGAGTATTTACAGTGAACCTAATGAACAGAAATTTGACCTAAGGGACATGGTGCAGCAGTAAGAAAGAATGGTGTCTGGTTATATGCATATGCACACACACACACCTAAAACCCTAATTTTGCACATACTCATATCAAATACCTTAGATGCATTTGCAAATGTACACACACACACACACACACACACATATATATATATATATATATATATATATATATATATATATATGCGTGCACACTGACAGTCTTTCACATGCACCCTCTGAGCTCACCTCCAGTTGCCAGAGCGACACCAACCAATGTGAAAAGCAAGGTACATGTGACAAGGACCAGCGCATAAAGGGGCGGGACTACGCACAGCTCCTGGCAGCATTCTGCTCATTAAATCCTCCACGTACAGCCTTAAACAATCACCTAGTCAATCTATCTTTAGTCTCCCCTCCCCTATTGCACAACTATAGACTAATAACAAAAATATATTTTTGCAGGAGGCCATCTGCTGTAATTATTTATATGTGATATATATATTCTTTTCTGAGTGTATTAAGTGTGTTCCAATTTTATTGGAACACACTTTTTTTGGTTTTACAATAAAAAAAACCCCAGAAAATAATAAAGGCACCTCAGAATTGTTCCAGAAGTTATCAATATGAGTGAATGAAACCATTACGTTCAAGGAAAAGCACTTTAAAGCCATCACCTTTCATGCATATT
>JAOVVG010000029.1:8820503-8838256 GCA_028566375.1 Leptodoras nelsoni
AGAAATGCAACCTGAAACTGTATTATGCAAAGAGGAAGCCATAAATTACTTTGGGCAGAAACAAAGGCAAGTTCTCTGGGCCCAAAGTCATCTGAGATGGGCCGAAAGACAGTCAAAACGTGTTCTGTGGTCAGACGAGTCCACAATTTCAGCTTTTTTTTCGGAAAAAATGGACATCGGATTTTACGTCCCAAAGAAAAAAAAAAAAGACCATCCAGACTGTTACCTAAGAAAAGTGCAAAAGCCAGCATCTGTGATGGCATGGCGGTGCACCAGTGTCCAGGGCATGGTGATCTGCATATATTTGTAGGTACCATTGATGAAGAGACTCAAATAATTGTATTTTGGAGAGACATACTGTACATGTTGCCATCAACACAGATGGAGCATTCAAAATCCTTACATTACGATAGTGATTTAAAGGGGGAAATGCACTCTGAATGACCTGCATATCAATATTTATTATCAATATGTGATCTTCAGTGGTGCAAAAGATTTATTTTATGATTGAATTCTATGCGTTTTGGTATTTTCGCTTTGCTTAATAGTTTGTTACGCTACTCATAATGCCGTTTGACCATGGGTTTTGTCATCGCAGTATTTTTACTGTTCCTGCTGATGTCACAAGGAGACATTCCTAGCACAGTAACTTCTCACAGGAACAGTAAAAATACTGCATTAACCAACAAACGTGAATACTAACATTGAATGTTTTACAGTATGGACTTTTCCTTTAATATTTTTAATACTTGTTTGTACAGGTTGCCTTCAGTATTTTGACTCTTGTACTCTTTGTAATGAAGAACAGGTGTACTTTTCTTTCATTGATTTTGATTTATTATATGTATTTCCTAAAAATATGAACTCATGAATAAGTTCAATGCTTCAATTTAAAGTGATGATTGAATAAATGCACGATACTGTAAGGGAGGCCTGGGCTTCAGCAAATACAATCATTTGAGATCTGACTTTACTTAACCGGCCTGGGTCAGGAAGGTACAGCAGGCATTTTCCCCTGGTCTACCACCAGCATGGCCACACATGTGGCAGTGTGTGTGTGGGCCAATAGTGGGCAACCAGCCGGTGGTGAAGCTCTACTCATCCCCTGTGTGGTCCCTGACCACGGCGTTAGGTTGAAGCACCACAGCTGCAAAATCCTCCATGATGACTGAACAAATCACACATTTTCTGCTTGAGTCATATTTGTATTTTCTCCTTTAAGGTGCATTACGGCACTCGGTCAGTAAAGAACAGCGATTTCTAGAAGAGCCCTGTGGCTTTTCTGCAGCCTTCTACATCCTGCACTTGAGGAGCGGAGGTAGAACACACTCGCTCCAGGAGCTGATGAGTGAAAATTAGAGGAACACGTGTTAATACGCATGTTTCCCCTGCTCCCAGAGAGATTCCGAGGTTATTTGAGAGATATTAAAAGCAATGGAGCCTTGCCAGGAAAAACCAGGAGTGGAATGCAAAGCCACAAAGCGTTCACACAGATCAGCATTTATAGGTAAAGTATACATTCATGGTGCTTGAATATTGTTATTTTGGAGGGCAGGACATTTTTGAGCACATAATACATTTTGTAAGTTCATATATGATTATAAGTATTGACTATGTAAAGTACAAATCTTTCAAATATATTTTATTTTCAGTGCTTTTTTGAACTGTATGCTAATAGAGCGACTGTTTTTTTTAGTCTTATATTGAGCCTATGGAGTTCATTTCATGTATGACATCTTATTAAAGCTAATAAAGCTAATAATGTGATTTCAACCTTGTTTTTATTTGTTTCATTTCCATTGATGTGCAGGGGCATAATAATAAATAAAAATGTAAAATAAATATTTTTTAAAACTCTTAAATTTAAGTAAATAAAATACAAATGTAAGCTATGCATTTTTGGTAGTAAAACGACTCTTTAGTCCTGCATTGCAATTCGCAGAATATAATTTTCTATTTAATTTAAGATTTAGCTGTATGGTATCTCCACTGTGTTATCAATCTTGATGACCTTTTCAGCTTGTATTATATTTGAAAATGAGCGTAAAGAGAGGCAAAAAAATAAGACAACACAAAAAAAACACATTAGATCACCAGTGGTAACTAAGAAAGCCAGTAACTTTACTGAGTTCTCTGCAAAATACAAATACCTTTTTGAATCCCAGCAGGAGAAAATGATTTTTTTAATATCCATACATTAATTTTTCACTACATACAGCTGAATCAAGTCCCTTGAGATACAGAGATGTGATTTTTTTTAATTTAATGACATCTTGTCTTCAAGTGGCGACAAAGTCCAGCTTATGCCGCTGAAAGCCTCTTTCTCCTGGTTTGAAAAAAAATAATAAAATAAAAAGGAAAACAAAAAACAGAAAAGCACACTTCCTTTCCACCTTACCAATGTAGGTTTATACAAGCTACATTTGTTACTACATTTTTTTTTGTTATTTGCATTTTTTTTAATGGAAACAATATTTTAAGGAAAATGAACAGCAAACCAAAAAAGGGTGAACCAGGGAGTCATATGTGTACATAATGTGAGATTTTATAGAAGAAATGATGGCATACTGAGTCACAATACTGTACATTTGTTAGGTTCTTATGTTTTTTTTCTTCTTTTTTTTTTTTTTTTTTTTATCTTTTTTTTCCCCACCCCATTTCTCATCACAATTGGTTGAATGGTAATTTGAGGTACGGGGAGGGTGAATATGAGGTACCAGTATTATTGTAAATTACATAAAGCAAAACAACGTATTCAGAAATATGACCTTCTCAAATCCAAAGAAAATGGAATATAACAAAGCCAAGATAACACTGCTCCATGTCTTTGGTAGAAAAGATTTCAACAAATGTCCAGTCTCTGATTCATGCGAAATCAAAACGGTGACACTGTAGCGATCTCAGTATGATCAAAGGAAACTAGGTAAATGTGTTATTGTAATGGGACAAACTAGCAAAACACATGTGATCAAGGCTTCACAACATATGCCTTATCATAATCATGAATCCATAATAAGATGAAATATCCCTTAGTCCAAAAAAAACCCCATTACCTCCTTTTTTTTATATCTTTCAGTGCAATGTCAATTCAAGTGAAACAACTGATTCCTTGTTTTGAGTTTAAACATCATCTGCTTTGGTTCACAGACTAAAGGTTTGTTGTATCAGAAATGTTGTGCTCCTTCCTAACCAAAGCACACATTTGGATAAATATCTTGTGCTTACTGAAAGTTACATATAAACACAAGCAGGCTGAACAGTATCTTTATTACTGCAAAATGGGAATTTAACTGTCAGCAAACATATCAGATAGTAAGTGTGCTTACTTTGGGAGCATACACATTCTTCACCTGAGTGTCATTACACCATTACTATGCAAAGAGGTGTATATTTCCCAAACGAGATATTCAAGACAATTGCTGTTTGTGTAATTTACACTGAATCTAAAGTTCTGGCAGGGTTTCCATTGAAAGATTCAGTATGGAGCAAAAAGAAAAAAGACAAAGCAAACATGTGCAACTGTACTTATGCAACCTCACACTGACAAAAAAATGTTATGACCATAATTATTATCATATATATTTATATATTAGAAAGCTATACACAAGCATGTTAATTTCACAGATATTTAAAAGAATCTTAATATTATTATTCAATATTATTAGAAATACACATTAAAAAAAAAAACTCTACAAAATGAAAAAAAAAAAAAAAACTTCAGCAAAGCAAGGGTTCTCAGATGTCATGGCTTAGTTTTGAAAAGCCCAAGGTTAATCACTCTTATACAACTATCATTTTTCATATAGGCAAAGCTTTCAAAACTCATTCTGGTTTATATAAACTACAAAACGCCACAAAAATGCTTTGCGTTGTATTCCTTTTTATATGAAAATATAAGCAAAAGTATCATACAATTGTTTCTTTTTCTTGTTTTTTTTTAATACTGAACATTTAAAGCAAGTCCTAAGTTTGTGATTTCATCAGAATAAACTAACATGGCTCTTAATTTAAGGTATGGTCCTTCATCTACTGACTGCCGTTTTTGCAAATAACACTCCCATTTCTTCAAAAAAGCGCTTGATTCACCAGAGGTTCTAAAATACTCCTTCTCCTTGACTAAAACCTAAGGGGCTGTACATCTGTACAATCCTTCAAAAAATCTTGCATAAAAGCTTCCATTTGAGATCAATGTCCAATTTCTGACAACCTCAACCCGTCCCCCTCTGTCCCCGCCCACCCTCTATGTACAATACGTTGAACCTGCAACATGACTTTGTCAATCATAACATACATTTAGCGAGGGAACATTCTGCAGAGAGTGGCGAAGAGAACTAAATCTGTACACAAAGTACTGGTAGAGCAACTCAAGTGCTAGCCTGTCGGCACTGGCCCTCAGCTGAACTTCTCCCATGGCTGAATGTCGCTGAGGAAAGTTGTAAATACCTTTACAAAAAATTCGAGAGTACCTGACGATTTTTTGTTACTATGCATATATGTACACCTACACACACGTGTAAATATATATGCATATATGGTTACGTTTTGAAAGTCAAATCCACACACAGCAAAAGTTATGCATAGTAACCCCACCCGCTAAAACACTGTCTTAACCCTCTAATGCTAGCCCCTACCTCCCTTTCCCTCCCTGACACCCATCGATCACGACAACATGTACATTTGACACTCTTTGAAAAAGAGAGCGAAAAACAAGTAAATTGAAGAAAAGCCCTCCTGTCTGTTTACATTGTATGTGACTTGACAGCTTGGAGGGCTACGATTCATCAGAACAGATCGAGAGAACGTGTGAATGTGATGATGGACCGAGGTCAAGTGTGGGGGCTGTTGAGGTGGGGGCGTGGCCTATCATGTGGCCCAGCCTTCAGAAAGGCGGACTCGCTTGACAGACGGACTGTCGCGCTCATCCAGGCCAGGCCGGCCCATGCCTAGAGGTGAGTGGAAGTCAGACCGGTGCTCATCTCGCTCACTGCCCTCGCTGCTCAGGCTGTCGGCTGGCGAACGGCCCTGTGGGGGCGGAGCCTGCTGTGGCGGTGGGGCCTGGTGCTGCTGTGGGTGGGAAGGGGGCGGGACATAGCCGCCGGGCGTGGCGCTGCTGGAGCGGTCTCTAGGAGGAGAAACAGGTTCGGACTTGATGTGCAGGCTTTGGGTAGAGGGCAGGGAGAGATTTGAACCCTGACATAAGTGAGTGCTAGTGCAATTTCTGTAGGAAGGAAAGGAGATGAAGGGGGTGTTACATAACATGGCGAGTGCCCCGCGCACTCATGTACACACATACTGACACACACAAATCTTTAGCTATTCACGCTAAAACTGTGTATTCTACATATGTTATTTTCTAAATATGAATTTTAAAGCCTAAACCAAATGTTATTGTGAATGGATGGTGCTACAACAAATCCACAGCCAAATGTTTGAGCATTTTGTTTACCATGATCTGTTATTAAATACAGTGGAGGTCTACTACAAATGCAGTAAAGTTCATTCATTCCTAACTGTGGCAATAAGATATATTTGACATAAAATAAAGACATAATATAAAAATGATGTGACTAAGAAATATGTGAATTAAAGATGAGCAACATATCATCAAAGGGTGATAAACTAACAACCAGTAGTGTATAATGTATCTTTAACATGTGCATGTGTGTAGCTTTGTTAAAGCTCACCCCAGCTGGCCGAGGGCAGAATGCTGCATGTTCTGGAGGTGCTGCTGCTGCCAGCCGCTCATTGAGCCCAGGTGCAGGGTGTTGGCACTGCTAAAGCCAGATATAGATGACAGGTCGGCACTGCTTAGAGAATATTCTACAGCAGAAAACAACAGAAGAACAAAGTTAGACATCTACATTCACATGCTCCGAACTGCCAGAGAAAGACGTTGAGTTTCATAAGAATAACTTTTTTTCAAAGTCTATGTAAATTCACATTTGTAAGATAAGATTAATGTTAACATTGCATTCAAGTGAGAATAATATTGCTTGTTGAATTACAAACTGCAAATGCAGGAAAGTGTGACAAGCACATTCAGTCTTGATTATACATACAGTATGTTTAAAACACATCTGCACTTCCTATAGCTATCCTCTCAAATTAAGCATAAGTCTGTATACTTCAAGCTCATGATAATCGTTTCTTTTTAAACTCAAGAGTCGAAGTAAAAAGTTTGTGCTAGTTGAAGATAAATTCTGTCTTTATTGTAGTTATAATTATCATAATCCCCCTGAATGCAGGTGATGATAGTGATGCTGAAATTCTCTTTGGATTAGGGACTGAAAGCTTTACTGAGTTCTACGTACCAGTACCATAGGAGGTGGAGATGGCAGAAGGGTAGCCGCCCATGCCCTGGCCTGGTAGAGTGGGCGTTGCCACAGAAACCACAGGGGTGGCCAGTGACTGTGCGGACTGCGAGTTGTTTATTCTTTGATTCTGTGGCAAAAAGAAGAAACAACAAAAGTGATTAAAGGGAGAAGATGCTGGCTAGTGAGCAAACTTGCGGGAAGAAATGAATCACTTGACACGCAAAACCACAAAACTCTTGCAAACTATCATTTACAACCGCCCGTAGGGCGCCTTGTCTCTATAGTAACCCATGCAGTCTCCAAGGCAACAGGATCAGCAACAGTGGGGGGGGGAATGATGACTGATGAGGTAGAAATGCACTCATATGCCTCATTCTGAGGCCAGAGAGAAGCTTTAATGGAGCTGAAACAGAGATGGAGGGGTCAAACTAATTCAGTGGGCGGCACCAGGTGATAAGAAGGTGTGTTTACTTTAAACCACCACTAGGAGTCTCACTTGTTTCTTACTATAGCATTTTTAGGAAGGGATGTCAAGTGGTTTATTATCAGGTGAGAACAAAAGTTACCTTTAGGGTTTTCTATAGGTTGAAGAACTATTATATGAGTAAGCGAGAGAGTCCTTGCTCACAATATGTATTACACTTCTTCAAATTTGAGTTAAATCTAAACGCAATCTATTAAAATATGACAGCTGCCTGAGGAAGATAGATGGCCTTTATGTCTATTAGTCGGTGTCACTGTTGTGAGTGACAGTCCCACTTACCAATAGAAGGTCAACATCCTCAGACTGATAGCAGTAAAGAGGGGAGGGTGATAAATTCAGAATTAGTGTCATTGGATGAGGGAGGTGCTTGGTCAATCGAAATGATGACTATGGGTCAGAACTACTGTGCATATGATGTGAAAAAGAGCATAGCTACAGGGAGATCTTGCATTCTCTAGGAATCTAGAGTACTAGTGACTGCTGTGACTGCTCATGAGGACAGGAAGAGAATTAAGATGTGCAGAGATGAGATTTAGAGAAGAAGAGTAAAATACTGAAAAGCTACTTACAATTGAAGGCATGTTGTTCTTGGTTCCTGGTGGGATGAGCACACGCAGGTCAGGCTTCCGGCTGTTCATGCCCAGGTTCATTGGTGGGGGCGACTTGGCCTGCATGTTCTTGTTCATACCTCCAGAGGACACCAGCAATCCAGGAGAGTTACGGTGGTTTCCATAGCCGTTTCCTAACAGGAAAAGAATCACAGTGTCATACACACTTATATGCCAAATATAGTACATCAATCTTTCATTATAACACAACTTTTAATCAGGCTCCATTTCACTTACTAACCTCAACTAAAATGTGCCATTTTCCAAATCATCTACAATAAAGCTTCCTTTCAGGCATGTCTCGACATATTGTTTTATTTCCATATTCCTTTCACCAAGCATGGCCATTAAAGAAAAATCTGACCCGTTCCGGGGTATTGCACCTTTGATCATTTTTCACCTGAAATGTGTGCTTTTGATTTCATCATTTCCCCTAGTTTTCACAGCCACTAAGCAGTCATTCATGTGCACAAAGCCCTTGCAGAACACACCTTATCCATCAGCGCTCAGAAAACCACAGGGAATTAGCTGTCTCTCATCAGACATTACTCGTTTCAGGCTTCCTTCCCTCTGGGTCTCATAATTCGAACACTTGTGAGCAAGGGAATATTATAAAGATGTGGTTTCATTTTGAATCTTTTAAAGCAATGAATAATTTTGAATTTGGATTTTGGTGCCAAAATGTAAGCTCATATGTAAGCTTATATCAGTGCAGGAGAAACTGGTTTGGTAGGATCCCAGAAAGTGGTGTTAGAGAGAAATCATAACCTATTTTTTTGACTGCAGTGCCTTTTAAATAAAATATTACATTCATCTCTAAACACATGAAAGTTGACTTTTGATTAGGGGCTCAAAGGAAAGCAGGTTAAATGACATTAAGGCCTGGCTCTACACCCTATTCTACACATGAACCTCTGATGTCTTATACATCTTATCCTATGCCTAATCCATATCTGCAAATCTGGTACAAGCAGGTCATGTGTTTGAGCTACAGGGTTTTATTTGTAATCACCTAGCCTACGTGTGGGTTTAGTTGCCTGCTGATATAGCGTTCAGGAACTTTTTATTTCTAATAAAAAAATATCTTGTAGACTTTTTTATCAGCCTAATGATGTTATCAGGGTAGAATAAACAGCAGCTATGAAGAAGCACAGAATTTGAGAACTTGCTTGAGTTAAGCTTGTCCATTCTTTGGGGTTAAAATACATAACCCACCTTTTTTAGCATATATTTCATTAGGTTTCCGCAACTGAAAACATGGGATGGGGCAAGTACACTACAGCTTTCACTTGGCTGGTGGGCTAGCAACAAATTTATGATTTGACCAGCCCTGTTGAACATTTCTGTTCCATATAAACCCTGTAACCTCACCTCTGAAAGCAAATAGCCTCCATCAGCTATCTTTAGAAAAGATGAGTATGTGTATGTGCCAGGGAAAGAGAGAGAGAGAGAGAGAGAGAGAGAGAGAGTCACATTTCTTCCTGCTGTGGTTTTGCGGTAATGAGGCAGGTGGTTGGTGAATAAAGAAAACTTGTTAACCCTTGGTTTCTGAGTCTAATGACCAAAATAAAAAAGTCATAAATAGTATTATATATAGTATAATATGTGTAAGTGCATGTGTAAATCACAATAGGTTTATGAATAAATGTATTTTTATAAGATATTTTGAAGATATTTTGATATCCTAATCAAATACAAAGAGACAATATAACATTGTTTACTTCATCACAAGCGAAAATAAAATCCCTAAAATATATCAAGATTTCTAATGGGTAAAATGGAATATCACCACTGTTTTTTCCTAGTCATCATAAAGCCTGCTCTCTGCCTGACAACTGCAATTTTCCATAAATGATCATAAAAAATTGAGTTCAAGTACCATCATTTACCAATGAAGGATAAATGTGTGTGTGTTTGTCCATGACCAGCAGTCATGTAATTTCTTGTAACAGCTAGTAATAATACTAGTACTAGTTAGTTCATCGACTCCAACAAAACCAAAGAGAGATATGTTACAGTGGGAAAAAGAGACAGAAGTACGGTGTCTTTGTTTCTTTTGATATCCCATTTTCTTTGTGGCTTACAACATGAAGCGCTTTTCACTTGCTGCCACTTAAAAGAGGGGCAGGAATTATACGTTAGACATAAATGAACTTCCTAATCATACGCTGAAGGGGAAAACGAGACACAGATGTTGTCCTCGGCAATTTCTCCGCAGTGATCTTTCTTTAATTTGAAGGCAATGGTTTTTGTTGTTTTGAAATGAAAAGTCTGAAAAGCGCAATTTGTATGATTTGAGGAAAATGAGGGGGAGAGGCGGGTTGGGAACCAGGAGCCTGGTTGTGCGTGTGTGTGTGTGTGTGTGTGTGCCATTTGCAGTGATGTATTTCCTGCCTCCTTTCATACAGTGAAGTATAGGCTGCAAGCAGCTGGCTCTAGTACTTGAAGTAACACTTGAAGACTCAACAAAAACAGATCATTGTTAAGGATTCAGACGGAGAGAGATAGAGGGGACAAAATACATCCTTTTCCCCCATTCAAAAATAGATGTATTCATCCTAAAACTACCTCCATAATTTTAAATCATTTAGGTAAAATCTGCCTTGTAAACATACACACTATAGAAATGTAAGCAGTTGAAAGTTCTGCAGTTCCTAGACAAGAGTACACTGCTGCTCTCTGTTTTGAGCTGGTTGTCATGGAGACGTGATTAGATTTCACAATGTACAAGAGATTAAAATTGAGGGCGGTTATTACACAAAACAATCATATAGTGTTTATGAAGCACTCCAATTATGACACCTGATGAGTGTTGTGAATATTGTTCTGAAGCTTCTACCGATGCTTTTGAATTAAATTTGTATAATGTTTTTATTAATTGGTATCACAAATTGCAATTATAAATATAAAGACGGATACTGAAACCGAAAAGTCAATATGCATAAGTATTTTATTATTTATAATTTTTATAAAAATAATTTCTAATTATAATTACATATAATTTTATTTTATTAGGTCTATTTTGTTCTATTAGGTATAAATATCAGACTAGTCTTGCGGGACAGTTTAAAATCTCAAACCCTGAAAAAATGTATTCTCAAACTGTAATAGGACCGCACCAGTTCTGTTTCTAAACTCAGAGTGAGAAAATTCTAGACAAGCTAAAGAACAGTCAGCTATGTACAACGAATCTCACAGAAATGCAACACGCCACTGACCTTCAAACTGTTCTGTTGCTCTGTAACTGAACGGTAGGCTCTCTCTCACTCTCCCATCTCACTCACAATGGGGAAGTGCTAAAATTACAGCTGGCCAGATACCAGCAGTCCCCTCCACCCGCCCAAATGACTTGATGTGTACCTTTGATAAAGAGCCTAAGGCTATTTCTGGGCCTTCGCAGAAGAGGACTAACTGTTAATGCACTCGGACTGAGTTTCCTTGTAAGGGGCTATGGGGGCTAGTGGCCATGATAGCATGGATAATTCACTTTGGATATGTGCTGACTCTTTGTCTTGGTGTAATGGCTACATTGGATTTTTGTTCTGTCTAAATGTATATTCCACTGGCCTTGAGGTTTTGAACCATTGCCCAGGTTTGCCCATAATAAATAATATTATTCAAGTACAATTGCTAATTGAGTGAGCAGCACCTCATCAGCCATGGGTGAGTAGGAGCATCGTGATTTGTTCCCGAAATGTGACGTTTCCCTGATGTGTTCACAAGATGTGATAGGGAGTTTTTTTCCACAGTCTAACTGACCTTTCTGCCATGCCTGATCAACATGTGACCTACTGAAATAAATGCACATACACACTTCAGTGCACAGAAGTTGTGGTTGTCTGACAAGGCCACATTTGGCACATAAAGAACTGTATGAATGGAAAATTATCGAGTCATAGTAAACACACTGTATGGCAAAAGCTGAAGCCAGAGACATTGTTCCATTTTCCAAATGAGTTGTGATTAAGACTCTTTCGTGCTATTCATCATTTACTGTAATGCCATTTTAACCGCACAGTGTGTCTCTTCAAATAGACTGCAGGGAGCATTTTTAAACAGCTGGCATGCCACGCTATGAAAAACCTCAGCCATGACTAAGAGCGAACTGAAGTAAAAAAAAAAAAATACTGAATATTCATCCCGTATGCCTAGTTGTGGCCCATTAATCTGGAGGACACTTGAATGGAACGTCTTTGAGTGCCTCATGACTTCTCCCTGGCTCTTGTTTCCAATCGGATAGCCTGTATCAAAGCTACAGTGCGCCCTCTGTTCAGCTTCGCTAGGACACAATGGTTGCATTGGACAGACGAAGACTTTGAATGTGGATGGTAGAGCCGCTACCATAAGAGGTACTTTTGTATAAGAGGGACAGTAAGGAGAGGAGATAGACAGAGGGACCTCGGCCTCAACTCTCTCCGCTGGCCCTGGGGGCACTGCCGGGCCAGACAAGGTTACCCAGCTGGGCTAAACTGAGCGCCATGTCAGTTTCCAAGAATCTACTGTCCTGATTTTTATATAGAATATAGCCATGCTTCTGTGGTGACCACTGCTGAGCTGTTCAGACAGACATATACACATCCACCCACGCCCACACACACACACACACACACACACACACACCCATGCACACACATATGCATGCATAAGCTGTCTCTGAAGCAACCACAAGTCAAAGCCCCAGTATGTATCCACATGCACTATAACTTTCTCTTTCAAGTGGATTAGACGCACACACACACACACACACACACACACACACACACACACACACACACACACACACCAAGCACATACACATTCCAAAAGCTATTTATGGGCAAACACAGTCTTTCTTGCACTTCAAACATATGTTAGCAGTTATGCCATACAAGAAATCGAGAATCTGAAGGGCCTGACCAGGCAAGTGATGTGTGTGTTGATACATTCTGCTTGAATATGATTCTTGGTCAAACAACAATGAAAAAACCCTGACAATGTTTATATTTGTTTAAAAAGGCTACTAGTATTTATGCAACTGGCCATGGTGACTAAAGTCCTAAACTCCTGGTGGATGCATGTAAGACTTAGCCAAACCTCAGAAAACAAAATGTTTTTGCTGTGACACTCACATCAAACCTCATAGTGTTTTATGATAATGTTATTCATACAGACAAAATGGGTCAAGTACTGAAAATGCTTTCCATTAACATGGACAGTACAGCACAGTAGTTACTTTGTATAACAGACAACTAGCATTGTTTATTTCAGGTATGCTAGATCATAGTTTTGCTGTTTATTCTACATTTATTCCAACCCACAAACTGAATGTTAATGTGAATGTTAATGACTGCAATTAAATCATTAGCACAAGCCTGGCCTTCCTCAAATCTTTTTAGTCTGCTTAAGCTGGAAGAAAATGTGAGTTGTGGGTGAGTAAAAGACAAGAGGGGACATACTGTAGAAGGTGGGGATGCCATCCTTACCAGCACTGGTGCCAGGACCTGTGGTAAGATCAGCACCCATCAGACCACCTAGAACAGAGAAAACGAGAGAGGAAAAAGGAGGACGTGTTTCAATAACTTCACTGAACTGGACATTTACATTTACCGCAAAACCTTCCTTCAGACCTATCACATCATTTATCAATCTTCATCTTCAGCCATAATCTAGTATGTGGTGAGAAGAAAAGCCAGGTGACAAGAATGAGTGTGTGTAAGTGTGTATGAGGAAATAAGACACTCCCTTTTTTTTTTGTTAACAGTATGCTTAGGGTGTGGGGGGGATGTGGCCAGAGAGGCCAGGCCTCTGCATCCAAGAAAAATGACACATTTTTATTTTTAAATCAGCAGTGCAGTGGTTGTGGTCAGGCAGAGCACGGGGCTGGCCAAATCTCATATTTAGCCAGCCCTCCTGTACTGGGCGGCTGATTGCATCAGAAGAGCATGACTGCTAATGACAGGGCTGAAGGGGCGAGAGCCTTTGACTTAGCCAGCCAGAGAGTACTGGGAATGGGGCTAGATTGTGTGATTCTGTGTCAATCCATGTATTTACTTTGTATATGCAGAATTAGTAAATTTTCTGTTTTTGTATACTATTTTATAGAATCGCAAACTATAACATGGATACATTTCATTATAACATCATCAACTTCATTATGAAGCTGACACAAAGATGCATGGGAAATTAAAGGAAATTTAATAAAAGTCATCAGTACAGTTCAACCATTTTTACAAAAGATATTACCCTTAGTTAGTGTTTTTTTTTCATGATGCTGGATGAAAGCAATGTCTAACATGCCAGTTTAAAATTTCCCACAGGTGCCCAATTATGTTAAGATGTGGTGCCTCTGAAAACCATTTCATCCTCATCAAACCATTCAGTTAGCTCTAGTGCTCTGTGGATGAGGGCAGAGTCATCCTTGAAGTGACCAGTGCCATCATGATAGAAATGTTTCATTATGGGATAAAGGTGATCAGTTAGAATAACTGTGTATTGATTTGCATTGATGTTCCCTCTACCTGAGACCAGTGGACCCAGCAATTTTTGTCTTTGTAAGTATCTGCTTACCTGCACTTGGAGGTCTGTGTGTGACACCTGGGGACATGCTGTTCCTCTGTATGCCATGATGGGCCAGTGGAACCAGATTGTGGTTGCCTAGGGATCCTCCAGGGTGGCTGTAGATCTGGTTGCTCACTGGGATAGACACTGGCATGTCATAGTTGGATGGGGGCACGGCCTGAAACATATGGAAAAGCCATAGTTAATAAAATAGCGCAGAGCTACAGCGAGCAGTGACAGTGACAGAAGAAAGAATAGGAATTATAGGAACACATTTATATCAGTAGGGCAAAAGGCAAAAAAACAAAAAACAAAGAAAGGATAACAGATAGAAAGCTGCGAGAAAGAGTGATCTTATTTGATCTTTCATTTACCACGTTACACTACGAGTGGCTTAACCTTGAGAAGGATATGTGTGAGCTCTTTCTCCTTCTTGTTGTGTTTCGTAAGGAGAAAATAGCCCCTAATTGCAGCCATGTGTCCTAAGGGTCCATAAGTGCTCATCTGGGGCAGCATCAGACGGCAGAAACCGGAGACGAGAGCCTTGTCCCTCTCTCTCCCCGTTTTTCTGTCTTTCTCTCTTTCTCTAAGGCTGAAGCAATCATTTGCTCAGAGCTGGGCAAATATTTTCATTCTGTGTAGAAGGTCTCCTCTTTCCATCGCATGTTCAGTTTAGCTTTTTTCGCTATCCCTCCTCCCTTTTCCTAAGGTGTTCCCTATCTTAGTTTTCCACAAAAATCCCAAACAACTCTTCAGGTTTTAGTATCATGAATAACCCTTTGTTTTACTACTAAATTTATCTTCCTGTGCACTCGGAATCCTATCATTTCTGTGCTTTCTAGACCTTGTGGAGTGAGTCGTTTTATTCCTCCCTCTGTCTATCATGCTCTCATTATCTTGCTACATGTTTTTGCAGGCTGTTATTTGCATGGTGCCATCCTTCCTGTTCAAGCCGCTCTATAACTCAGAGAACCTAGCTGAGCCACTGTGACCGTAAACCAAACCGGCCATCACAATAAACATTATTCTAGACTCCACTTTATACTCTTCACTCTCTCACTCTGACTGTGTGTGTGTATGAGATGTGTTCACTTATACAGTACATTAGTTTTGGTACAGTGTTTCACATAAGACAAGTAGGAATTGATTTGAGGAATTGATTGATTTTTAAAATGACTGGGTTTTATATGAATTCATTTGCTGCTTTTATTTCACTATATAAATGAGTGAGTGGGGGATTAAGGGTCCTTCTCAAAAGCCCAACAGAGATTCCTAGAATTCACTGGAATTCTACTTCAAAATTATCAACAGGTCATGGGAGACTGTTCATTTGAGAGAAACAAGCTCTCACGTAACAGTTCTCTTCAGTGTATATGTGTGTACATGACTGTGGGAATGTGTGGATGTTTGTGCACTGCTGCTTTCTGCATTTTTTTTTCCAGATACATGAGCTATTGTGCACTTTCAGCTAACATGCTCTGATGAGAGGTTGAAAGAAACACATGCACATTTAACCTTCAAAGTCAGCTTTCACATAAACCATAACTGGACTCTGTGTGAGGTTAGAAAGCAATTGGACCAAATGTAATTAATAGACGTTTTGCTTTTTGAAAAGTCGCATTAAGATTCTCATCACACACCAAGAAATGTTTGTGAATACTGAGTCAAGACTCTTCATCTTGTTTGAGGATGACTGGTGACGCAACAAACTCAACCTCAAACCACAGAATTCAATTCAGCAAGCATGGAATAGGAAGAGTTAGCAGCATGCTAGCTTTTGTAGCTAACCATGAGCTTTTTCCAAGCCACCCATTCAAATGACTAGCTTTCTTGAGAGAGAGGTTAGCACTACTATAGCAAGGTGGCATGGCTGTTAGATCTCAGCCCGTTGTCCTCTGTAGCTGCTGTACTTACAGGGATCTTATGAGTCTTGATCATATGATCAAACTCTTCGTTAATCAGTTTGTATTTCTCTTCTGTGCGTGGAGTAAGAGCGAGAGCAGACTCAAGCTCCGGGCTCTCGCTGCCTTTATTCTCCTTCTTGCTCAATGCCTGAAGGCCACAGAGAGAGAGAGAGAGAGACAGAGAGAGAGAGAGAGAGAGAGAGAAAGAGGAGAGTGAGAGTGGTGTTTATGGATGGAGGTACTTACACACAGTCTCTGTCTGCTGATCATTAGGTCTATGTCCTCGTTGATTTTGCGGTACTTGTCCTCAGACTCAGGGCTGTGACCGACTGAATCGTCTGCATCTGGGTCGGGGCTATCACACCCATTTAGGCCCTTCTTTCTCAATGTCTGCAAACACAGCATTCAAATGCTCATCAAACATCAGACGTGGAAGGAACTTTGGGGGAGAAATAGCTGGAATGTTTATGCTTTTATTATTTTGATGATTAAGTAAATAAATTTCTCAAAGTCTTGTTTAATTAACTAAAATAAATGACAATAACAATGAAACAATTTCATTAGTGGCGTCTGTATAAAATATGTATAACAGCCAAGAAATACTTATATCCATAATTATATGTTATATACAAGTATTGAATGTATAAGGCGTAATATTGTGGAAAATGCATGAAACATGCAAAGGCCATAGTCATGAGATTTATAAGAATTAAACTCTAGTGGAATTCTGGATATTCCAGAAAATATCTACAGCCAGCAGTTTTCCTCTCAGCCACCTGATGGCCACCTCCTAGTAGAAATAACACTCTCCTCGCAATTCAACCTAAAATCTGTACTGTACCCTATTTCGATTGTTCAGCACAAACAGAACACGACACAATCTGGCTTTGTTTCACATTCATTTCCTAAATGACTTCATCAGTGGCTATCTGTATACGTGTACACAAATAGCCGGTGTCCTCTTGTGATTTAAAGAAGTCTTAACTGCCACAAAGTAACTCATAAAAGGCAGCTCAAGACTCTTCATCAAAAACAGTGTGAGAGGCTATAATAAGGAAACATTAGCGTATATGGGGGCACAGCCGCTCGCTAATGACGTGCACGGTTAGCGCACTCGCACACACTCACGCAGATGTACAGCGTCCCTTTCATCTGCCTGTCTACAGCACAAACCCCGTAATTAAATTTACTTTGCAGAAACCAAGATTTGATGAAGACTGACAAAGAAAGTGAGATGAGAAGAGTTAGGATTCATTTTCTGCTTGAAACACAAATATAACAATCTGGTATTAGAGCAGAATGGAAATATTCTTCTTCCATATGTTATGTGATAGCAACTTTTTTTTCTATCTTACCATTATATATATTTATCTTACCATTATAAGAAATATAGTGAGTGCACAATCAGCAACATTCAACACTATTCTATACTATAAAACCCATTTTAAAAATGTATAAATCAGACTTCATTGATAAGAAGGTCATGTATTTCTGTGTCTGTTTTTATTACCATTATTCAATCCAGATATGAACAATATCTGGATTATTTCCTTTATGAGTATGTCTCTCAGCACTGGGTGGTCTTTAAATGGCTTGGCTGAATGCGACGATATTTAGGTTCACTGTAGCACTAAATAGTAGAGAGGGACTGAACTGATGGAAGGAGTGTAATGTTGGAGAATTGATGGCAATGAAGGGTAAAGAGGCAGTGTTGCACTGATGTGAGGTCATGCTGGCATGCGGAGCTTTCATGCCGGGCCTGGCAGTTTAAGAGCCAGCGTGGGGCCGCCATGGGGGCCGCCTGCAATGCCACTCATTCCACACATGTGCACCTGTCAGAGCGCCCACACCTGTCACTAGCACTCTCTCTCTCTCTCTCTCTCTCACACACACACACACACACACA
>JAOVVG010000029.1:8843387-8869960 GCA_028566375.1 Leptodoras nelsoni
GGTGGTGGTGTGTTAGTGTGTGTTGTACTGGTGTGAGTGGATCAGACACAGCAGTGCTGCTGGAGTTTTTAAACACCATGTTCACTTCCTGTACACTGTATGAGGCACATCCACCATATTGCTCCACCCTGTAGAAGTAAAGTCAGAGACAGTAGCTCATCTGTTGTTGCATAGTTCATATTAGTCATCCTCTAATCCTTCATCAGTATCACTGCAGTGCTGAGAATGATCCACCACTCAAATAGTACCCATCTGTGCTGACCATTAGAGAACAGAGTAAAGGGGACTAACAAAGTATGTAGAGAAACAGATGGACTACAGTCTGTAACTGTAGAACTACAAAGTGAATCTATATGGTAAGTGGAACTGAGAAAATGAGCAATAAGTGTAAAGACAAGGAGGTGGTCATAATATTATGCCTGATCGGTGTAAAAAAACCCACTGGGGAATAAGTCAAGCTTTAAAAATGGACGACAAATCCAATTTAAGGGTTACTGTACTAACAACTGTAGTAACAACTGAATTAATATTCAGTTATTTCTATAATTCTATTTAATGTGATTTATCTGGTTCTCAACCATATGATTTCTTCCTATGGTTCTGAAAGTGGGGTCTGGTGACCTTAGGGGTCTGTAATGTATATCCAGGGGGCCACTAATATATCTACATCTAAATGAGTGGTGGCACAAATAGATGTAATGGTGCCTATTTGCCATATTTGCTCTTAAAATTAAATCTGTGCTGTAATCATACGATGGTCCTTGGATGTCTAAAGTGTTTTAAAATGGTGTTACAGCTAGAAAAAACATCCAGAGCGACAGAACCACATGCTCATATTTCATCTTATCTAATATCCATAAATTGCATGCTATTTGCTGTTACACACTTGGCCTCGAAAAAGACCAGTTTGTATTTCACTTAATCATGATAAGCACAAACGCTTCAAATTAACTGATCAGAGCTTAAAAGAGCATTCTGAGTTAACGTAGTTGTTTGGGTGAGTTATCGTATAGCGGCTCTTTGTAAGTAGAATGAATAGTCCTTCATGTGCAGAGCTGAGAGAAAACTGCTCTGGGCGAATGTTCCTTCTGATGCCGCTACTACAAACAAGTATGGAAAGAGCGAACGAGATGACTGAGGCAGAGTGCTGTAGCAGGCTGTTGACATGCAAGCACCCACATGAGCCAAATATCTTTTAATTAAGTCATAACAGCTACTTTGAAGAAAAGTTAAACTGAAATCAGTCCAATTAATTAGCGTTTCTTGGCAACATTAAGCATTCTGCAAGACATTTAATGAACCTGAGTTGATGCTTCTGTGCAGGTTTTTTTTCTTCCCTCATATCCACTCGGCTTCAGACAGGCGACAGTGTAGGGGAGGCGAATGCCCTGCATGTGCTCTCTCACACATCTCACCATACGGAGAGCCATACGAGGGCAAAACATCGTGAGGGAGCTTTGCAGAATCTCATTAGCTGAGCAGGTAGTCATTAACAGAATGACCTTTGAAAATAATTACCGACCTCTCTTTTTCTCACACGCTGTTCCCTCAACACCTCTGCCGCCCTTCTTCACTCTCTTCCATTCAGAAGTTGCAGGTGGAGGATGGTGCTAGCGCTAGCCAAGATTAAGAGGTGAATGTTCAGATTAGGTTAATCTGGGAAGGGAACGAGATTGGCCCAAGATGTCCACTGGCTCCATGTGCATGTGCATGTGAAAGGGTTGCCCTGAAGGTTGTTGCACTCTTTCCAAATCCTCTTATTTATGTACTTATCTCACATTTTCACTTTAATTAACAATTAGAAAAGAACCTCACAAATTATGTGATGAAGTTAAAAAGTTAATGTCAAATGAATTCTAGTAAAGACTGTAAAATAAAGCTTGATATATTGTTTCATTACATAAAATGCTAGCCAATTAAACCTGAACCTAGAGTGAAGCCTTGTTAAAGGATAGGAAGACTTTGAAGAGTGGCACCAGTTACTAAGCACTTTCAGGGCAACATAGCTGGTCTTCCGTATCACTAACTAGTGCTGAAAAAGAGCGTAACAACACAGATTTTCTCAACCTTGTCTCAGCTCGTCTCTAATGTGCCTCACATGTCGTGTAGCCTTGCCTGGCACTCGCCATTATAGGAACTCTATCTGTCTGAGTTTTTCATCTGCTGCCAAATAAACCATTTGTGGTATCCGTGCCAGAGCAACATTTGACATCCCTCTCCGTCAACTGTGCTGTGCTGCTTTCTTCCTGCTAGTCTGAAAGAGACTAATTTTACCTTATATAAGCACCTGTAATTTGGTCTTTCTTTGCAACTTTACATGTAATTACCTGGACCTGCCCACCTATTGCTGAGCCTCAGTTGTTGCATTGCTGGAGACTTTTAATGTTTTTTTTCTCTTTTTTTAAGAAGATAAGAAAAAAAATGCCAATGAAAACAATTTGCCTGAGATGAACCAATACACCAAGAAAGCACAACTATTTCATTGCCATATTCAGTAGGGTTCGAGAGTGCCATGAACACTGATTTGTTGCGAGTGGTCTTTTCTAAGTCTCAGTCAGTGTGGGATCTCCACATATTCATCACATTTAATGCATATCTTCCATTTCCTATGAGTTATAAAACACACTGCAGGAATGTATAAAAAGATGGTTGGGTTTCTACTCATTTTGAGATAAATCTTTGGTACTGGGGGGAATCTATTGGTCTTTCTTTCTCTTTAGCTCTTTTTGGTCTGGTATTTTTGTCTATTTGCTGTATATAGGGTCTTTATTACAGCATGTTTGAGAGGCTAACCTAGCAGATGCTGGAGTTAAAAGAGGAACGGGCCTGACCCTGAAGAGCTGAGATGAAAATCAAGCAAAAGGAAGAGGAGCGAGGAAAAGTGTGCTGATGAGAGCTGGGGTGAGGGAGTAGGGCCTTCAGCCCCTCGCAAACACAGCTAAAAAGGCTGGGCAGAGCCTGCTGCTGCCATTCTCCCAGCGACGCTAATTATCAGCCGAAGACATGCTAATTACATGGAGCTTTATTGCTAATGTAGCAGGCCGCTTTTTGAGACGCCCACACGCTGTGCCTGGCTCCCCTGCCTCTCCTTATCCTCCCACTGCACCCTCCAAGGCATGCTAGGCAAAGACAGAAACAACTATGTTTTTATCCTTATCTGAGCCTTTTATAGATTCTTTCATTTATATAAGACAGAATACTTTACTTTGTTGATATAAATACACAAGGGTGTGGATGTATATGTTTGCTTAAGATGTACCATATGTCTTTCAATCTTTTTTTTTTATTTACACAGCAGTATACATGAGCTACCTCTTCAAAACCAGTTCCACCTCCCAGTTCCAGCCCTCCTCCTGAAGCCCAGCTGAAGGCCTCAACCCTATCCTGCCATCACAACAGTAAGTCTGCTTTGTTCCTCTTGACCTCCCGCTACCCAATCTCCCCCGGCCGTGATGTAACCTAGCAGCAGCCAAATGGGGACCCTGTAGGAGCTTGCAAGCTCGCAAATCCAGTTAGCTTGCTGCCTCAGGCACACTCCCAATCAATTTTCACTAGCACAAATCTGCCAGGGTGGAGAAGGAGCTAGCACTAACTCATGTTTCTTCTACAAACGCACTGATCTCCTTTCATGCCTTTTCCCTTCAACACATCTGAGCAGATTATCCTCTGGTGGTTTAAATTATGGCTCTTTTATAAGGTGTGCTCAAAACACCAATCTTTGGAATTTTGGTTGTTTGTCTCGATGTTTCCCTAAAGCAAAGCTCTCCCAAACATTTCAGACATTTCATTTATGCTTTCTGTAATAGCAGTTATGAATGACATGACATGACATGACACGACTGATGTAAATTGAAGTGACCCAAAATGGCACGATCACTTATTTCTGAGGTGGCTGTTTAACATTCTATTGTATTTAAATGTGATGTAGCCTATGGATGTCTAATGCTACCAGATATGCTCTTATCTTACCACTTAATGGATATTAATGCATTTATGCACTTTGGTTTCAAGGAATTCCAAAGTGAAGCAAGACAATTTATAATTCATTCCCTGGCTGAAGTTTAGGTCTAGACAAGATTAAAAGTCTACTATACACACGTCTATAATGCATTAAGGGAGTGTAGTGGTCTACTGTCTTCACTTGGCAAGCATATCTGCTGTCCTAGAAATATCAAGCGGACAATAGGTTTTATCCAGTCTCAGAATGGTATGTAGTTCAAAATCAAGTGTGATTCTTATCAATAATGTGAAATAATCACAGTTATAATACATCTTCCTCACTGGTCTTCTAGACACATTTCATTTTTGTGTTTATTCAGTGAGTAAAGGTGTCTGAACATTATGAATATACAGTATGAAGTAACAAAGGAGGAAAAAAATCTTAATTTACAGCAATTTTGAACAAAGGAAAAAAACTTGTATACACAGGCTTGTGTGAAATGGAGATGAGAAAGGGGACTGAGGGAAAGTGTGCTGTGACTCTGGAGGGTTTATGCAATATTTCTGAGAGAGAGAGTGAAAAATTGTTAACAGAAAAAAATACAGTCTGAATCAATGACAAAGTAAAGGATAATTCTAGTGCTATTTAACCACAACAGAAGAGCTTGGTTAATTTTGTGTACTGTATAATTCTAAAGCTTTTGTAAGAAGTATATCTTATTTACATTCTTACAGAGAAACCATAATTTGAAATGAAAAACAAGCAAGTCAGGTGGAAGATTTAGCTCTAGTTTTTTTTCTTTTTGAAAACTATCAAGTTCAAATTGGCATAACCGACCCATATTTTCCATTACATTCCTTATCGATATGTAAATGTCCAGTCTTGCAGAGGGACCATACTTTTTCCATACTGGAAACACACTGGAATCAAAACATGCTCATTAATGTTTAGCTGACAACGAAAATCAGAATGAATATTAGATCATATCTATATTTGGGTGGAGGCTGTGAAAAGGTCTAGCTAAGGTGCATCTCTGGCTGACACTTGTACCAATCTAGAGAAGACAAACAGCATCTTTTCCCATAAATCCTTAAGTGCCTCAGAAGCCCTTGAGTCCTTGGCCACGTCTGTGTGGAAAGCTTGTTGCGCAAGCGACTCACGCTGGGCTTAACATTTGCTACTGGACGTCTGCCTCGTGATTGGCCTCTGTCATGGCTGTTTAGCTCGGACTGAACCCGGCTTTGGTTTCAGGAACAGGGCCAATGCTGGCACAGCAACTAGCAGACAGTATGTCTCTGAGGCCTGAGACTTATCCAAGGCTTTAGCATGTTTCGATCACTGTTGTGAGACACAAAGTAGCCAGAGACAGGCGGGATACAAGCAGCTTGTGTCATACACACTGGCTAATGTCTGTTTGTTAAAACAGTAGCAGTGGTCTGGCACTAGAGCATGCCCTCTAGTAACACTACAATTCTTTCCTCCTCACATGCAGTTGGGATGTACTGCAATTGTAGATGAATGTAGGATTTTGTACTTTATCTCCCCAATGAATATATTAAAACCCACAACATCTATCACTCTCTGCTCCATTCATTTCTGTTCAAGTCAGCTTGTACAAGCTGCTTGAGTTTCAGCTAGCTGGTGTATGGCAGATTCCTCACCTCTACAATGTCAGAATTGGTCCTGCTCTCATGAGGCTCGTTGTACTCGGTGTACTTCAGTAACACTTTGTCCATGTCGGTGCTGGCGTACTGGAAGAGCTTGTTGGTGCTGTTGAAGATGATGAGGGCAATCTCACAGTCGCATAGCACACTCAGCTCATAGGCTTTCTTCATCAGTCCAAACTTTCTCTTGGTGAATGTCACCTACGTTGTGACAGGGTAGACAGAGGACAGAGAGAGATGGAGAGAGAAAGAGGGAAGGGGGGGTTAAGAAAAATGTTTAAAGGGCAGTACACAAGGTTTGAAAGGTATGAGAATATTGTCTTGAATCTATTTTGCTCTTGAACTGTACTGAACAATACTACTGTTGGGAAAAATCAATGTTTTCCGTTTTCTTTTTTGTTCATCCAAAATGTCTGGGAAAACAGACGCTGGCATAGTCAGACTTTTTCCACTCATATATCAAGCAAAGGTTACAGAAAAGAATTTCTCCTAAAAATATGGGTTTATAGAAAAAGTCAAACACTGTATGTTATCAGAACATGCTTAAACATTAAAATGCCTGAGATTAACCTGCAACATCAAGTCTAAAATTCTGAAGAGACAATGATTCTGACACTAATCACTTCCTAACTTCTTCTTATGAAAGTTCTATCTTGAATTTTTTGTGTAGTTTGTATTTAAGGAAAAGTGGAACTCTGAGAAAGGTAATGGACAGCTGAAATTTCTTTTTCCAAATGAACAAAATCCCACAAATGACACATACACACCCACGCACACAGACACACACACACGCAAGAGAGAGAGAGAGACAGACAGAGAAAGAGAGAGAGAGAGACAGAGAGAGATCGTCATCTCTCACTGCTCACAGTGCTGACACGTAACTTCTCAGTATATGTTCCTGCCTATCAAATTAGTAACATTAAAAATAAACACCCTTGGACATCCCCCAGTGCGTGTTTCAACATGCTCAGTCCGGAGAAATGCAGCTCTGCTGAAAACAAATTACTGATAGAGTAAAAATTGTTTAGAAGAAATTAGAAGAAAAGAAGAATTGTGTCTAGACCTTTGTCATAGTAAAAATTGGAGTTTGTGTTATAGGGCAGTTGTGGGCTCAGAGAACAAAAATATCTCAGGTGTTATTGCCAAAGGTTCATAAGCTCACTAGCTCAAAAACATGTAAGAACTACATAATTAAGAAGGCAAAAGGGAATACTGGAATATGCTAAAATTATGCACACACACACAAACACACACATACACACGCACACTGAGTCACATATGTGCTGAAAGTGGAGCTCACGATCTTTTATTTCCCCTCCTTTTGTTCTGCCATGCCACTCTTCAAGTTCAAAACAAAAGATTCTTTCAGGTAGTGAAGGAGTGATGACCCCAGGGCTGGCCCACACTTTCATCTGGCTCACATACGGCTGTGGAATGCCCTCAACAGAATCTGCCTGCCACAGCAGGGCCACACCAAGAGCACAGCCTTGATCGGACCTCTCTTGCCCCAAACTGATCATACACAAGCACAGAATATGGCCCAGATTACAATGCTATTAAATATAATGCACAGTTCTACTACAGGAACCTTTTGGTGGAAGTTGTGTGCTCAGGATCTCTGAGGAAGCTCTGGAGGAACCAGGACTGACTTTTTGCTGAGACATAGGTACAAAATATTTTTTTAATCCAAGTACAAATGTGCTGCTTAAATGTAGCTGCTTACAGTTTGTTCACTTTTGTCTCATTTTCATCGGTGATATTTAACTTATAAGTGTCTGATACTGTATTGGGATGTGATGCTGTACAGACAATATAGCTTTATGCTACAGTTTAATGCTGTAACATGTACTTTGAAATAAAGCAATCTTTTACTCCGGTAAACTGAAGGCTGAGAGCTATACTCTAAACTTTTTAACTGTGATGCTGAAAGCATACTGAAACTGTCTGAAGGTTCTGTACAGGACGTTCCTCTAAATAGAAAGCAAACAGCAGATGTGTCTACACTGTATAGCATACAGGCCATGACACAGTAAATCTTTCATTAAATACTGCAAGCCAACGTTTTTCTTATTTCAGTCACATCCCACACCTAAGTAACAAAACTTGTAACAAAGCATTACATTAATAAGATCACCAAGTTGATATCTGACATCTACTGGGTTTTCGATACAGATGATTTTAAGACTTGTGCATGCACCCACACACAGTATACACACACACACCAACATGCACCCACACCTGTCTTCTTCTTCACAGGAATGCCATGTGATTGGTGACAGTACTGTGCAGTGGCAGATACCTGTGGCCTCTCCCACTGACAGCTCCTGTAAAATAAAATTACTTCTATGGTTACTTCTACTTGTCTTGTCGACAGCCTGCTGTCATTCCTCTCTGCTGAGCCATAAAGGAAGTGATTATGCTTTGATTATGTCTCATCAGCCGTGTTCATTAGGCAAAGTTTGGAGAACACCATAGATTGTTTTGACAGTTCTGTTTCTATTGAAGAATAGGCCATGATGATGAGAGATTTAACAGAAAGTTGGTGCAATGGAGCCCACTGAATGTGTGAACTTTCTTCATGGTGCTGTTGCTGACTCATTTTGTAGATGGTGGAGAAAGTATAACCCAGGTTTGAATATTCTGACACTTGTGGTGTAGAGAAACACAAATTGCAAAAAAGAAAGAAAAAAAAAGCAGGGTCAGCACTCCATAGGGGACTACACCCAGACAAAAACAGGACCCTGTGCCAAAACATGGTCTCATGTTCTTTATATGCTTCCATTCCTATGATGATTTGTCTTCATTGTGCATAGGTGATTCACTGGTTTTGAGTTCTTTTAAAATCAGCAAATCTTTGTTGCCTCCATTATTCACCGGTCACGACAACACAATGACAGCCCAATGGGGTATCTGAATCAATGGAGACAGCAGGCCCTGGCCTCACTCATCTCTTGCCTCTGGACACAACAGAAATGGATGTAGGTGAAGTAAAAGACTATTAATGCTGGGTCCACCACTTATCGTGAAAAAAAACAATCTTATCCTATAAAATGATCTACAGGGCATTCAAGTCACTGTGGAGTTAAAACAATTTATATTATCTGGAGCCCTTATAAAAGCCATTCCATGCTGTGCAATCTTCACTTGTACCACTATGGATTTAATGGCATTTCACAAGAGGCTCCAACATGATCCTCTTCCTTTTCTCCAGTTCTCTGTTCAAGCCGTCCCCACATTGTCATGCCTCAGTCTTCCAGGTACTCTGGAGTCTTCAGCTAGTCAGTGCGTTAATTGCTGAAAATGGCACTTATGGCACCTTCTCCACTACATTGTTAGTGGGTGAGAACAGTCAAGAGACTGCTGTGCAAAATCAGCTGCAAGAAAGGTTACTGCTAACACTGGTTCAAAGAACTCTGTGTGAAATACAAACATAGACAGGAGCTTGAACACCTGTTATTAGTAAGGCATGATCAATCCCTCTCAATTACCAAATGTAATACAGAAAAAGTACCAGCTCTAAGAGGACAGTTAACAGAGGAATTTGGTTACACCATTAACTCTTAAATGCATACCTCAGAGTACTAGTGACCAATGACCTAATTTCCCTTTTCTGAATCATCCATTTATTTCAGTTATGTGGTCACTACCTAATATTTCTCAGCCATTAAATACATAACTGATAAAATAACATAAAAATAGTTAATGGACTCTGTATTGTGTAGCTCAGTGCTACACTGCTACATTTGATAAGAGACAAAACCGGAATCTAACAAAAAAACATTATTAATTTGTAATTGGTTTAACCCTATAAAGATTGTTAATGTGTGTTAGTTTGCTAACAACCTAAAGTATGTACAAACTTTTGGTCATGCATTAAGGGGTTAACAAGGATGGCTATATGAAAAAAAAAAACCCAAAACAAATGGCTAAACGATTAGAAGAAACAAGGTCTGTAACAGCCTGACTCCCTGGCCCTTCATGCGCTGGGGGTTGGAGACATGGGGGCAGGAAGCACATTTCTGTGCATTTCCTCTCATAACAGGAAGTGCCTGACGGCTTCCCCTTCACAATGGCTTCGCTTCTGCTTCCCGCCTCCCGGGCTTGCTGTTTTCCCCAGGGGAGTTTTGCCAGTGGACAGAAACAGAGAGGACGAGTAGTCATTTGTCACCATGCCGCCCCACACCCCTGTTCTCTCACGCTGGATCGTCCATTTACATGTCTTAATTGGAGGTGTGCATGCTTAAGCTTGAGAGTGGAGCCTTTTGTATGACTATGTGTCTTTATTTATGCTGACTTCAACACCATCTCCATACCTTTCTCTATGACCCACATTTTAAGAGAAAAGACACTACATGTATAATGTGTGTGAAGTGGAGTAAAGTATTAAGGGTGGGCACTATAGAGTAAATTTAGCTTAGAATAACACATTTCAGCAAAATGTGACTTAATTGCCAATGTCTCCCTTATTCATTTAATAATGTAAATTGTAAACTAAGAGGAAATGTTTGAAAACCAAATAAAAATGGTCTGCTAAAAGAGGAAGGTGCACAATAATAAGAAAAAAGAAGGAATAACAATTAATGTAAGAGGAAGTACAGAATTTGTGGAGACCTAATTCAAAGAAGAGCAATTTGGAGAAATAAGGGACTTTGAGAGGAAGAAGAAAAAGTAGAAGAAGAAGAAGAAGGAGAAGAAGAAAGAGAACTATGTGCCGTGCATTTTGTGAGGAGACAGACGCAGAGGAAACGATCAGAGGAGCAAGGTGAGAATCGGAGGAAGGTGAGTAGGGGTGACGGGATACCCAGAGGGCCTCATTATTTTCCTGCTGTTAATTTCACTCAAACTGTTTCACACCTCACCACTGTTGATTGGAGAGATGTCTCTGTTGTCACGAGTGCTGAAATCCGGCTTCAGCTCAATGCCATCACTACACCATGAACCGCAGATAAAGAGAAACTGTACTCGACATAAAGTTGAAAGTCTTACCTCTTAATCTGAAAGTATTGGTGAAATGATAATGTGGCAAAGGCGATAAATAATCAGATACTAATGTTCAGGAGAACTTTCATTACTTAGCTAAATGGCTTGTTCAAATTTGACATCACTCGATCACACTATATGTTCTGTTAAAGTGCTGCTTTTTATTTAAACTATGCCTTATTGAAGCCATGGGAAGGCTTCTTTGCAAATGCATAATGCATTTGGGGCCTGCATTTTAAGTTAGTGGGAGAAGAAAACTGGGAATGCTCTGAGATGAAATAGAAGTGGTTTTGCTAATGCAAATTAAACTGTTACACCACAAAATGTAAACATCTAAAGCATTTTTCAAAATGCAATGCAGCAAGATTTATATACCTCTATACATGCACATTTCTCTATATTAACTGCATTTCTAAAAATCATTACTTCTGTACTAACATGACAAAAATGTCTTCTTCTTCTTCTTGAAGCACAATGGGTCAGCTGCAAACCATTTATCCTTTCTATGACTAATGACATCCCTTATCCTGCCCATTGCCATCAGGGGCCACTTCCTCCCTGGCCTCTTGACCTGACCCAAGTTTGTCTCACCACCTGGCCAGATGGATCACAACCCTGAATTAGCTACCCTCCATTAGGCCCAATTACAGACGACTCCAATCCGGCTGCTTCCCGACTGGCAGCAAGGCATCTCACTTAGAATGATTCCATTTGATTCAGCTGTGATCTGATGTGACCTTCTCATTTGCCCTTTTGTTTCAGAGATTCTCTGTAAGAATGAACTGCTACAGCATTGAGAATTCTTAGTGAGGCAGAGATGGGCAGGAGGTTAGCATGGTGGCTAATGCATTTTAGCACACAGGGGATCCTTTCATGTTGATGTGCCCAGGAAAGTGTTTGAGTGGCCGGAGGGCAAGTAGCCAGGCCTCGCACACTAATGCCCTGTGTGGCTGTCTGGGCAGTCAGTCAACTGGCCATGCTCTAGGGAAGTGTTTTCAAGGTTGGTGGAGGTGGGGGGTCCAAGTGGCCGCCCAAGGCGATGAGGGTCTGGTGCCTGTAAGCAAGGCACTGCAGGCAGGGTGGCCAGCTATACACTTGCCACTCAAATGAGTATCATATAAGACATAAAATGATATAAAAAGGCATTTATTAATGTTATGTCAATGTTACAGCTTGTTGTGACCCTCTCAAAATTTAGGCCTGAAAACTGGGCCTTTTTTGGCAGTGAGATACAGTACAATTGCTAGCTGAAAACCTTTGCAAATAAAACTATTGTAACAAATTAAACTTAACTAACCATTTGGGTTTTACACAGTGATAAAACTGTGGGTGCTTGCTGAGGAACTGGAACATCAAACACTGAATGTAATGGTATTTGCATGAAAGCCCTGCAAACATCTCAAGAATGTTGCACCAAAGGTAACACCATTGAAGCGGGCAGCTATTTATTTTGCTTTGGTATGGAAAGATTTCCTTAAAGGGGAAGTGAAAATATGCAAAGGCCCAGCCACGACTTCAACAAATTGAGAGCAGAGGGGAGGGGAGAAAAAAAAGGGTTGTGAGTCAAAGGTCCTTCATTCTTGTCTTGTGATGTCTGTCTTCATGGTTTCCTTGTATCACACAGAACCCAGTGCTTTGATAGAGTCAGTCAAAGACCTTGACAGGGAACGATGCCTAACTTTAAAGATCTTTAATAGGCTACATCTTCACACAGATAGAAGAATTATTTTTGGCAGTGTAATGATAATACTGCACAGTATTTTTCTACCATGTCTATAAACTTAGCACTACACTACAGTCTTATAGCTAGTTTTATTTAAAAAAATGTTACTGATAAGGTGTGAAGCTACTTCCTCTTTTCTAAATAAAATCCTAAAAGTTTCTCTAGTTTTCTTATTGTCTCACTTTGCCCTCTCCTTCTCTCTCTTCATCTCAAGTCCCAGAAAGCTGTGCCATCGACTCTCATCAGGTGTCCTTCCTGTATCAATCTCTGATCTTGAGGGAGGGGAGGGAGAAAAAGTGTGAGAGTAAGAGAAGGACAGCAAGAGAAAGAAGGAAAGAGAGCAGTGATAATACCAGGACAGGATGCTTTCAGTGCAATTCGATAGCCTCCCCCAAAAACATCCTGACCTAGACCATGCATCCTTCTTGCTCTCTTTCCTCTTTTCCTCTCTTCTCTTCTATTGTGGCTATTCATCAAAGAAACTATGCCTCTGCCCTGACCACTTCTACTTCATCACATCATCTCAACATACACTATCTAAGTTACTACTGAATGAGTGTAATATGGTGAAGAAACAGTACTTAAGCATATAAATCTTACATATTATATATTAATCTAATATATTAATTAGCAGGGCTTTTACAGAGAGTCTTGAAATTATCCAAAGAATACTTGAGACATTTTTTCCCAGCAGTCAGAAGAGAAAAACAAGAAGAGACTGCTGGTATGATAAGGGCTTTGACTCATTTGTGTGAATCGTTGCTTCTCCGCCATGTGAGCCTCTGGTTTCCTCAGGGGGGAGAACTCACTCAACCCACGAGTGCCAAATGACTAATGCCACCGTTCCCCTGCCGTCTGTGCCGCCTGACACACCCATTACTTTCCACTCTCCTCTTCCCCTTCTCTCCCTCACTCCTCCTCGGTTCCGCCTTCAATAATTGATCAGCCCTTCCGAAAGTCCAGACAGCAGTCATTAACTGGAGTGTGGACCCATTCCATGCCATCAAAAATGTTGGCTACAGTAAGTCACATAAGGGTGTTTTTTTTTTTTTTTTAACACAAAATAAAGTCACAATAAGTGAAACCAAGAGTCTTTCTAGACCTTGATGCCTTTGACAAACTGCCCTCTGAAGGCACCTTTAAACTCCTATTTCTCTGGCAGCCACCGAGCACAAACACAGAGAAGAGAAGAGCTCATTGATCTTGCTGTAAAACAAGTACCTATGTTACTGGCACCACTATAATCGATACAAGTACAGAATTTGTTAGATATGATATCTGTCTGTGTTTGCAGGCCTGGTTGGCTAGTGTCTCATGTCCTGCCTGTTTAGGTCATGAAAAGACTTATATTAGTAACCTATGATTAATCCTAAATCCAAATGAAATCATTCAAAGGATAAACAGCAAAACTTAGCAATGACTATATAACTCATCCCTGAACATAATGATTATAGTCATTTCATTGTGTTTGAAGGTTACATCATTACCGACTACAATCTGAGGATATGTGGAAAAGTACCAGGTTCTAAAAAAATAAAAACAATAACTGTAGAAAGGCCACATAGGCCACTAGCGTGATGTCATGCTGAGGGCTCATATCTCATTGGCCTCCACCTACAGCCTGATCTGTAAAAGGAAAACTACTGGGCCAAGTGGTACGGCCCCAAAGATCCGCCCACCTCCCAATTTCTCTCTCTGCGTGCCTTAGAGGTTGTTTGTCTGTTTGTTTGTGCTCCCCTCCTACTCTGTACCCACCCCTGCTAAAATAATCTTTCACTGACATTAGCTACAGCTGGTGGCACGTCGGCCATGGACCATATGAAGGGTGTTGAGAGTCGCTGGTGCTATTTTTAAAGGATCATTTCAGTTTGAAAGTACGCCACTCCTGAAAGTTGTTAAAACGCCTGAGTTCAGTCTTATATAACTGTTGACTGGTGCATCTTACCTGTCTGTTGCGTTCATCCATAATTCGCGTGATCTGAATCTTTTTTCTCCCCATTGTCCCGTTTCTTTCTTTACTGTCTTCTTTCAACAAATAACTTTATGGCCTTGTCTCTCTCTTTTTTTGTTGCTTTTTTGGGTTTCCTCAAACCAGGCTTTCTTCACTGTACTTGCTCCACTCAATTCAATGAATCCAGCAGCTGTACCTGTGGTACACAGAAAGACAGAGAGAGAGAAACAGAGAAAAGCTTTATGGCAGGAAAAAAACATAATCTCAGCACATGGGATGGTGAATAACGACAAAAGGATCTGTCAACATTTTTGCGTGAGTGCTCTGTTTTCCACTGTCGATATCATGCAAATCAGAGGCAGCATTTCAGTGCTCTGACTATGAGGGGAGACAGCACTGTCACACTCTCTCCACAGTCGCACAGATTTTGACAAGGTTTTACGAGGTGACATGAACTTAACGGCTCTAATCACACACAACGTAATATTTATGCCATGCTGAACAGCATGTATATCTAGTTTCCGAAATAAAAAACTTCTCAGGAGATCTAGTCTCCTAGACCAAATGTTATAAGATGCTATCACATGTATTAATCATGTTAAACACATGGAAAATCATTTTAAAATAATTTTTTTTTTAATGATTTAAAGATGATTTTACAATGATTTGAATTGAATTTCCTGTTTAAGCACGACTGATTTACCAAAGCAATTCAGGTATTTGTAGATCTTAAAGAGAGGCCTGATGCCAAAAATGGCTGTTCTAATTTGTTCTGCAAAACACACTCAGTAAGTCTATCCCTGCCATGATCCTCTAATCACTTCGTGGCTCATCTTCGTGGCTTAGTTTGAAAGGACTACCCTCACTCGAGCAGCTAACCAGGCTTTCCATAAACCACCTCATCTTGGAGACATACATGCTTTAAGGGAGCTAGCAGACACAAACAATGCAAGCTATCTATTGTATGTGTATGTGTGTATGTGCGCGTAAGAGTGTGTGCGTGTATGCCAAGTGCACCTCCCTGGCGCTGTAAAGTAGGCCAACCCTATTCATCTCAGGGAGGAGCAGCAGAAGTGTTGTTGTGTTTTCTTCTGACAGTAGAGGTGATAACGTCCCTCGTTATGCAAATGAGCATCCCATTATTTAGGCTGGATGTAATGCAGCAAAGCTGTCAGCAGTGTCGCATTAAAACCCCTCCATCGTTCACCTTCTTCTTGTTTTTTCTTCTTCTTCTCTTTCTTCTTCTTCTTGCTCCCTTGTCCCTTCTTCTTTTTGACTCTTTCTGAAACACGTTTCCAGACGGCTGCCAGAACGAGTCAGAGGCACTGATGTTGCTACGTGTGAAAGATGTGTCACTCTGTCTTCCACTCTGTCTACATATCTGTCTCTCTCTTGCTCTTTGATAAGCAGATTTCAGAAACTTAAGTGTGAGTCGTTCGCAAAGGCAAACCCTGTACATCTTGCATGGTGTTAAAATGTTGCATCCATGTGAGAGTTGTAAGAAGAGAGTCTGCGTAGACAGTCTAAGGTGAGTGCCATGATTTATTCAGTTCATAGAGCAGTAGAATTCTGTCTCAATTTTCTACATATCATCACACCATGTGGCTACCACATAAAATTCTACCGCCAGTTATTAAAATCTCTCATTACCACGTCAAAACCTATTTGTCAAAGACACGCATACTGCAAGGCAAAGAAAAATTTAGTGCTGTTAATAAACAGCCAGCGTCTGCCTTCTGTGGTCTGTATTAATAATGAGGCTCAGTGTTATGCTTTATTAGCATCCGCACACCGCTCGTCACACTTTGTGCGAGCTGTTAGCAAGAGCGCATCTTAGCACCTGCGCGGCGAAATTAAAGCTAGCACGATGATTGTTTGAAGGATTACTGTTGAACAAGGAGCAAAACAACCCAGAGACAAGCTGGTGATAATGACTAGATTACTGGGTAAATATTTACAGAGATGCAGTCAGGAAGCTGGCACAAGCCATGGTCGCCAGTCTCCGTTGTGCTCGGCTTAGCCGAAAACTCGAACAATTAAGCAGCTAACTAAATCTGACAGTGCGTGTTATGTAGGCATCACTCAAAGAAAGAAACATTCTCATTAATTAAATGATGTTTGTTCTTCTAGAGTTGTTTAGTAAAAAAATGTGTTAGGGGTTGCAATATGGTAAGACAGTTAGTGTTTAAAGCACAACACACAGAACATCATCATCATCATCATTTTAGATTACCACAGATGAGCGCAATCCAATTTACACTAGAACGATGAACTACTGTGTAGACATGAGTACAGCTGGTAAAACAACTCTGTCAACCACACACACACACACACACACACACTCTCACACACACTGGGAAGACCGCACTTCCCACGCAAGAATGGCCCTGATGAGAACAAGCAGTATGTAGTGCTGCTTGTGTAGTACGTATGACTGGGTGTGTAGACACTGTGTATTTCAGACTGACAGATAAACAGAAAGAGAGAGAGAGAGAGAGAGAGAGAGAAAGACAGAAAGAGTGAGAGAGAAAGAGCACCAATTTGTTAAGCCAATTTACTAATCCATGGCCAAAGCATATAAGGAGAGAGGGAAGCAGGAAGATGAGAGAGAGAGACAGAGAGAGAGAGAGAGAGAGAGAGAGAGAAAGATCCATGCATAGGTGTGAGAGAGGTCACAGAGGATGCCATAAGACAGCCATGGAAGCTTAGTTTGATAAGCTTGGTCCTTATGTAAGTGTGACTACAAGGGCAGCAGAAATGAGAAAAACACAAAGAGAACATGAGAGGAAAAAGAAAGGATGATAGAGAGAGAGATGAGCAGGTCTCAAGGGACAGAGACAGAGACGTGCTGCTACTGACCCTCCCATCTGCTAACTACACCTATTTTCTACTGCCACAAACAAGAATGCTTGAAAAGAAGAGAGTGAGGGGGGGAAAGAGAAAGACAAAGAGAAAAAGAACGCCAGCACAGAGATGTAATGAGCTGCTAGGCATTTTTCTCTCTCTTTCTTTCCATTTCCCCCTCTCTCGATGAGAACTGGAGCTAAAAGGGCAACGGGTACGAACAAAAACAGGCACAATTCTGGGTCGTTTCATTCCCAAGTGTTCCACTTAGGGAGGAAAAAAAAATTATGCTCAATTGTATTTGTCAAAGTCTTAAAAGAGTGCATACGACTTCTTGTGCTTGCTTATCAGAGACAGGTTGTCGTGTTTAAGTCTACTAGAACACGGTATTTGGTTAATGAGCTGTAATGAAACATCATTCTGGCAACTACACATTGATGTTGTATCATATTACAATCCTAATACGCAACACACACAGGTCAAAACCTTTAAATAATATTCATGAAATCCATCCATGCCGAATACCCTTGTTACCCATCTCATCTTGCACTGTCACCACAGTCTTCTCCTTCGCTCTCCTGCACATCTGCAACATATTGGGTAATAGCATGTGCTTGAGAAAAGGCAAGTACCCTCTATCCTCACAGGGAAATGTGGTCGCAGAGATTTGAAATAACATATTACAGTGCAGTAAGTAAACCTTTTAGGAGGTGTGCGATATATTAAATAAACCCCCCACACTTTTCAAATAAACTCCCATTTCCTTGAAGAGCCCAGAAAAAACCTGTCTTCAATGGTTCTGTCCGAATAATTTGCGTTTTAGGACAATCTCTAGTCAAGTCTCACACTTGGAAGTCTTTTTTCCTCTTTTTACTTAATCCCTGAAGCACATTTTCTTCCTCCTCTAACTGCATTTATTTCCTCAGAGCCGTTTTTATTTAATGCACTTATTTGCAGACAGGCAGCTGTTTATCAGCGATAGTTAATGGTGCACGGGAAGACAGGCGGGCCATAGCGAGTGGATCCTGGGAGGCCTATTGTCTCTGTAATGTCATTACATGCACAGACTCTTGAGTGTTGTACTGGCTGCTTGGGGGAGATATGAGCTCTGACGAATGGCTACCGTTGCTGTCCATCCAACAAGCAATGGGATGAGGGACCTAAGCTGGAGATTCTGAGATGCAGAACTGGGCTTTCAGAAATATGGGCTTTTGCAGCGTGACGCCCTAACTCCTTCTGAGCGTGAGGAGATTGTATGTGTGGCCTTTAAGCAATGTTGAAATGCTGCAACAAAGGTCACGCAAATTATTTGTCTTGAGCTCCCATTTTGTTTAGCAGTAAGGAGAGATGAACATGAAGGTAATATGAAGTGTAATGAAATATAATAAACATATTTTCCTACACCAGTATTTTGGGACTGGTCTTACCTTTTAACACAACTGGACAGAGCAACAGGAAACACACACAGACTCACACAAACACAGAGCCTGGAGGAAGGATGTGACATCAGCAACCACAGACAATCAAAGGTGTAAAGGTGCTTCCTTTCCTAAACTGTTCCAGAGCGCACAAAATGGGAACCAAAACTCCTCTGCTTCCTTCTCCCAGCCAGAAAAGAAGAGACAAACAGAAAGAAAAAGAGTTGAGGCTGTCGCCGCCACCACTGACCGTAACCAAACAGCCACTTTCTGATGCAAGCACTGGAAGCAAAGCATATTAGGCCAAGAGGGCAGCAGAGTTGATAAAGTTGACACATAAACCGTCTTCCAAAACTACTTGCTAAATGACATCACTGCATTCCTACCACCAATGGATCTGTGTCTCGACATTACACATTACACCCCCTAATAACTCTATATTTTACGGCACTCATAAATGTTGGCACCCATGGGTTGAAAAAAAGAGAAATGCCACAATTATGAAATTATGCATGAAAACTGCGTTTCTGCAAGGTGGTATTTGGTGAATAGACCTTTTCAGTTACTATGTGAGATTAGGCCATTCCATGGAAAAGGAGAGGTTTCATTTACACCACACAGTGTGTTCTTTCAGGGTCCCTCCCCTGCAATGTTTCACTCCTGTCTCTCTCACAATCAGCTGTTCATATTTTAAAAATAATACAAAAAAACTTTCTAGACTCCTCATGAAGAAAAAACTCTCTTTATTAAATAGCTTCGGGCCTTCCAGTGTTTTATAAAATGAGGAGAACATGAAAATGTCCATCCTGTGCTTTGCACTTTGTTGAGTCTGTTTTGTTTCAGAGGACTTATAGTTAAAGCAGCTGTTTTTAATTGCCTACAGACAAAGCTATAAGGTGACAGATGAACGTATATCATACATACTGTATTTATCGATTTGAAATGATCAGTCCTGGAATATGACCTTGTATTGGGAACATGTGACCACACAAAGTAGCAGAAGGGTTGGATGGATGATGGGGTGCTGACAGCACTCTTGTCCCTCATTCAGTCAGTAAACAGTGAGTGTGGTCCAGCATGGCGAAAAAGGGCCAGGTGAGAGCCGTCTGTCAGTTAGCCATTGCAAAGCCACCCAAGGACGACGTGGCTCAATACATGTGTCAGGGAGGAGGCAGCTGTTCAGCACACAGACATGGAGTGTGTAAGCTTTGTACTAACTCATAACTATCCGCTTGAGACAGTTTTACTGGATGCAAAGTAAAACATGAGATTGTTCTAAGAAGTACAAAGGATGTGTTTAAGCTAAAATGACTAAATGCATGAGTAATTCTCAGTAACTGCAGCTGCTTAAAGTCTGCATGCTGTACGCTTTACTGCACTTGTGGATGAGTTCATAATACAGCAGAAGCTTGACATATGAATGTACAAACTGTATAGTTTGGTTGGTCACTTGAATAAAAAAAAAAAAGGTAAGAAAGATGTGGGCTGTAAGAAATAAAATCACTGAGGTCCTGATCAAGGAGATGAAAAAAATGCTGAAACTGCAGTTAATTGTAATATTTTACAGGAACATAGTGATGCATGGGTGATTTGACTAAAGAACCACAATCATGCATTTGAGTTCTTCTCCTCATACATCTGCAAGAGCAGAGCTGTGTTTATCAGCAAATGTCTAACCACTACCACGTCATGCATAGTGGCTCAAAATCCAGGTGCAGCCAGAGCACTGCTGGAGGCTTGCACAAAAAACGAGAAAACTTAAGACATTTTTGATCAGTCAACACAACTACATGAAACAAAACATGTTGAACAGTGAATGGAAATGATAGGAATAACTAAACGAAGGAGCCATGTTTGCATGGTGAGTAATCCCCCCCACCCCCCCACACTAACACAGCCCTGAGCTGTGTCACTTAGAAGAGACAAGGCCTGGCAACATCAGCCAATTATGTTATCAGCCAAGGATGAGAGCATCTTATGATGTTAGTCTTGTTCAGGGGTCAGAGGGGCATTGAGGGGCTGTGGCATGTCTGCAGGCTTAGATGAGCCTCTGATTATTTCATCGCACTTTTTACATCAGCCCCCTCACCACCTCAGCATTCTAATCAGACTAATTAAAAGCTTTGTTCATTTGGAGCTCTCCGATGACAATTTGTTTCACCCTACCCTACAGCGGTCCTGTGAAAAAGAGAATTAAATTTGATCTTCTGACAGCAATTATTAAACGTTCCCTCCTGGCTTCAATTAAGCCCAGAGGCTAACGTGGCTCAAAGACTGAGAGTGGGTGCCAACATACCTCCTTCTCACTTCTGCCTCTTCTTTTCCTCTTTTTCTCTCCCCTTTATATCCTTCTCTTCAGTTTTTTTTCCTTTTTCATGAGGCAAATATATGCAGTAAACCACTGAGGCACTTGATATTGAAGTGTTTTACAGAAATTAATTTTTTTTCCGTTCTCTTTGATGCCTAGCCAAGAAGTCAGAGAGAAGGAGAAAAGGGAAGTTAAGCAACCTCCTCTTTTATCCTGATCAATCAGCATGTTCAGTGATTGCACAGTCTTTTTCCCTATTGAGTAATTCAGTAAAGATGGTAAAAGTGCCTTTTACCAGAAGTTTTGGTTTAGTTGCAATTTATCAACTGTATAGTGACATAACAAAATCTGCAATTAATCTACCAACATTAGATATATGTTCCAGGTGCATACATTCTCTCACACATGATTAGTAATTTATATTAAATACATAATCCAGTATAATAGTATGTTTTAACAGTTGTGTTTTAACTGAGTAACCATAACATCTGCTCCTTTATCAGTGCAAGTCAAAGCTTTCTGTTTGTCTCTGTAAGCAAATTATGGGACTTTCAGAAATTTTGCAGCAGGCTGTGACTGTTAAATATTTCAAAATGAATGTACAGAAATGTATATCCATGGCCAGAATATCCAACCACAACCACTTTAATCATAGATTTGCAGGTCATTCTAAGAAGTTTAATATTTCACTACAGACATTTGGTCTAAGAAACGTTAAAAGAGAGTTAAAGGTATGGCACTTCACCAAGGATGTCCTTTGACCTGACCTTTTCTTACTCTGTTCTGTAAAAAGCTATACAGTCATCCCTTCACCTCCTGTTTTCTGACATGATGTCACAGTCATTTCAGCATTACCACAAGCTGATTGGGCTGATTGTTGAGAGCACTGCTGCGCTGTTGATCTCTTGCATCATTTAATTCTGATTGTTTCAGTTGGGGTTTGTCTAAACAAGCAACATGGATGCCATTTTTCTTTCTCTCCTCTTGCTCTAGCCCTCAACTGGTGTGCGAGGACCATCTCCATATGTAATTTCCTGTCCATTAGTAATCAGAGAAGATGTAAAAAAAAAATCAGTTACGCCCACATCCTCTTCATGTCATCATATTCATTATTCATCACTTGCCCAAGTCAAATCATAACACTGTTTTTATGCAATAAAAAAACCCTAAAAATCATAGAACTACTCTCAACTTTCTAAGAAAGGCCTCAATACTGTACATCCAGACCCATGGTGTAAAGTGTGAAGGAAGGAATATGGCATCCCCCATGGGCCAACCCAATCCCTAGTCTTTCATTATGCGACCAGTATACCCTCCTCCCTTCTCTCCTCTCCACTCCACAGCGTGTTTGTAGTGGTGAGAGAAGTCGGCAAATGCCGCAAAAAAGACCGGGCGCGCTCCGTTCTGGCAACAACTCTGGCCGACCTCATCAAAGCAAGCTCTCATAATTTGTCACAGAAAGCAACCAATTAAAATGCGTTAGGGGAAGAGGAAGGCCTACAAGTGGGATGGGGGAATGACAGTGAAAGGGTGGCGGGGTAAACGGGCAAAAAGATAGCATCTGATTAAAGAGTCCAAACAGCTGTGGTGAATCAAGCAAGTCCAAACTTTCAACGGGAAAAAAAACTAAAGGCTCAAGAGGGGAGCAAGGAGAGGAGAGACACTGGCTGGATTTGATGCACTGTGTTGATGTTTAACACTTCAGAATGACACAGAAACATGGTGGAAAGTGAGCTGAACATTTTAAATTGACTTGTACACATATGCTACACACATATTCCCAAAGTGTTTCTCTGTTTCAAACCTCCATATCACTTACACTCACCCCATCTATTAGCCCTGAATTTTTTGCATACAGAAACACAACCTGACTGATATTTTAAAAAATCTATAACAACTATAACATAAAATGTCTATGAAATATTTAATATCACTTTTTCTTTTAAAGGATCCATTCTGCCTTTTTGTAGGAGTAGCTTGTGTACTATGATATATGGTGATATATGGTACGTATTCTGTCCTTGTTGGTGGATATGGTGGTGGGCCTGTGCATTTGCATAGCCTCCTTTGCAGTGTGTTTCTCATATTCTGCAGCTGTGGCAGGCTTTGTTTTTCCTTTCTGTTTTCTTGCATGTGATCACAAAAGGGTGACAAGGAAAGTTTGGGTCTTTTAGCCTGTCTGAGCACTGAGCATGATTAGCCTGGCTTTTGCTTCTTGTTCATTGTCTCCACAATGGCCCAGTGATAAAAGGCATAAAGCAAAGCAGGACCAAAAAAAACCCTAAAATATTTTTCATTTCATTTTTTAAATTAAAAAGAGAGAAAGAAGGCTACTACATGTTTATTTGGGGGAGGGTATAAAAAATAATGACCCTTCTAATTACTGTTATTCTGACACTAATCGCTAGCTCTCGCTGAATACCGTGTGTTTCTTGATCCAGCTGATAACAAGAGGAAAGAAAACAAGGAGAGGCAAGCGCCTACAGCCAATGGTGTATAAATCAAGGGTGTATATATATGTGTGTTTTGGATCCTGCTCCAGAAGCTTATCCTCTCCATCTTTGCTACTTTTCTGGGTTTTTTGTTTTTTTGGGTTGCTTTGGGAAAGTGCAGGCTGCGTAGAAGGGGGAGGGAAGCTGGTTCACAAGGCCTCAGCCACTCAGCGCACAGACATGCACCAATTCCCTCTGCACCCTCTCCAGCTGCACCGTTCACATAACCTCGCCTGTCCCCTTCGGCTAATGATAGCAGAACCCGTCTCTCCCTTCTCTTCCTCTCTCTCCCTCCCTCCATCTATACTCGCACCCACAGTCTTTTCCACTCCCTTACACCACTGCTGGGCACACATCCCTCATTCCCTCTTCCGTGAACTTTGCTTTCCCTTTTTGTTGACATGAGTGTGTTTTCCGAGCTCTTGGCCCTCCTTTTTTCTGTTTCTCCACCCTGAGAAAAGTCCTGAGGTCGTTTGACTCCAGGATGGACTGAGAATGCAAGAGAGATTACTCGCCCCGAATTCACCCCCATCACCCCCACCCCCACTGGACTGATTCTCCTTCTGAGCTCACACTGATAACTGCCCAGTTTTGCTGTTATCGTCCTTTTCTCCAACATATACCTCACTCTGCCTTAGAGTGCCTAGGTCTGCTTCTGGCTGCAGAGTCTGGGCCAACGCTCCTGCTGCGCATTATCCCAAATAAACAACTCATTACACATGTAATTAACCGAGGGGGCTATTGCAACAGCGGAAGCTAATCCATGCTAACATTTGTGAAGGAGGGAGATGCAGGGGTTCAGAGTGTGAGTGTGTGTGTGTGTGAGGGTGGTTATATAGCACTCAGAAGGAAGTGGAGGGTGACTGAAATAAATAAAAAACACATCCCACCAAAAATTAGCAATTGTTCTCTCTGTTCTATCGCACTCACTCTCCTGCATGCACGCTCTGTCATGTGAGGTAATCCCCACGGATTTCACATTGCTCTTGTTTTCTGAACAGTATGAGAAATGGGTCATCAACAAGCTGCATGGCAGCATTCTTATAAAAATTGAAAATGAGGCACTTTCCCTGGTAATAATAATCATGTGCTTTCTGTAAGTGGCCAGCTTAATTAACACACAAAGTGTCAGACAGTGAGATGGATAGAAGAGTGAGTTGGTAAAGGTGAGGGGGTTAAAATACAGCCTAGTTACAATAAAAATGCAACAGAGCCTGACACTTTATTTATATTGCTAAATGATGCACAAGTTCAGTAAGATTAGACCTCAGAGAGTGCAGAGACAAAATAATCTTAATAACTACGCTTGTTTCATTACAAATTTCTTTCCCTCAAATGCAGAGACATGACCTGAAACAATACACCAAATATGTGTATGTAGTCAGATGTATCTATTTCAAAGGTGACAGGAAGTGGGCACAGCGCCTTTGTCCACTCTGTATCTGTATTATTCTGGCTGTCACTGTCACTCTGTCCTTCTAGTTTATGATCTGTTGGCCTAAAAAACATCTCTGCAGGAGACACATACAGGTCATGTTAAGGATGTTTTCAGAGTCACATTCAATCACATTAACTGTTAATTCCAATTCTCAACACCACCTGCATGCTACACTACTAAAAACGGTAACCATATCATGTTCTTGCAAAGCTGTTTACACCCAGTATATGTAATTAACACTTATTTTATGTAAAAAGGGACATTAATATTAGCCACATCTTAAAATGTCCGCAGAGTAAAAAACACAAAACTTACATCATATTCTGTGAGTATACAACACAATGCTTTAAGACGGTTACCCAATACTCCATGTGAATCTCAACCTTTTTGCTGAGGCTTGCCACCAAAATTGCAAAACATGCAACGCACAATAAAGCAGTGCCAAATTGTAAGAACCATATGCTTAATCGGCTTCATAATATTTTATTCATGAGGTTGTTGCCTTCACACTCTCTACAACTGGCTGAAAACTCTTTAAGAAGTTTGCAGTGTTCTGCATATACACATGAACCCCACAGTGCGTTTGCAAAAGCATTATGTGATGTAATTTCTTGCAATAACAGCAGCATATTGTCATATCACCCAGACGTTGTGTATAGGTAGTGGGTGAGCAACTTAGCAAGCGTATTTCAGTCCACCGAATTTATGAAGAAATAAAATAAATGATTTGTGTATATAAATAAGGCATGTTGTGGACATGGAACCGATTGCATCTATGCAACAACTCTGCTTGCCTTTATTAATGTCCCTTCAAAACATGTAGGCATGTTTTATATGTTTGGGAAATATAGTGCAATATATATAAAATAATCCAGACCAAATGAAGCAAATGAGAAGCAGGAAGAGAGGGAGAGAGACACGGGTGCTGGATGTCAGTGGAACTGCTAAGGTAGCCAGAGTCTCGGCATGCATCCCCTCACTTCCTCTGCTATTTATAAACCTATTCACAGCTCTGGTCCAAAAATAATACAGCGACCATTTTTAACTTGACAATACTGCGAGCTCACACAGGTAGCCACCGGCGCGCACACACGGGACAAGCATGGGCGAATACGAGGGGAGAAGAGTCAAGCTCACAGCTGAGCTATTTCTGTCGGGACAGCAATGTTTAGGAAGTCCAGGCCGCAGGCAAGCTTAATACCACACCCGCGCTACTTGCACTCTGACATAGGAGCTTCCCGACTGTCAAGGTTGAACACACACGCATACACATGTACACACACACACACATGCACAAACACACACGGTTATAACCACACAAGGTTATTTGTTTTTCCACTGGGGCCTACAGGAGCAGCTGCAGGTGAACGCAACCACCCCCGCAAGTCCACTCATTCAGAGAGAAGCAAGGTCCCTCTCGCTTTCGCATCTCTCTCTCAGTCTCTCACTCTCTTTCTTTCTTTCTTTCTCTAATCACTCTTTCTTCTCTCTTCTCCTTGCTGCTCTCCCACCAAACCTTGAAGTTTCAAATGAAGTGCTCCTCTCATTCATTATGCATACAACTCTGCACTGCACATTTCCTCTCTCTTTCTTTCTCCCCCCTTCTTTCCTTCTCTCCTTTTCCAGACAGTGCATCTGTAATAAAATTAATGACATCATTGGCTGCACTTTGGAGGAACTACTGGAAGAAAAGTCATACATCAAAGTAAACACACGGTTCTTTGGACAAGAAAGAAAGAGAAAGAAAGAAAGAAAGAAAGAAAGAAAGAAAGAAAGCTTTAATACACCATGTGTCCACTTTATTTCCATCAAATG
>JAOVVG010000029.1:8884491-8895874 GCA_028566375.1 Leptodoras nelsoni
ATAGTATGGATGCTATAAAATTAGACCACAGTAAGGCAAATGGACTTTTTCGAATAAATCATAGAAGCTGCTTTGAGGATTTTAATAATTTGCCATTTGTTGTTGTCTGACATTTGAATGCTAGCTATAATACATTTAAACATATATAACAACCTCCTTCTATTTGCTTTTGCTTCTATTTTACTTTTTCATATTTGCCCCCCACCCTGTTCATGTCTTTTTCACTCTTTCTGTCTGCCTCTTATTCTGCTTTTTTTTTCTGTGTTTCTTTTTCTCCCTTTCTTTGGCTGACCACAGAAGCACCGCAGTGAAATACAGTATATAAGGAGCTATTGTGCTGCTTTAACCCAGCTGCTCCCAACACCCTTCAGGTGGTAAAGAAAACTCTCCCCCTCTGCTGAATAATTCAGCCTATGGTGGAGAGTCAGTCTCATGTAGCTCCTCTCACCTTGAGCCCTAAGTCCTCCTTGGCCATGACTCTGTGGCCTTCCTGTCTTTTGGCCCCAAGACTGAAACATATGTACTACAGGGAGTCTCATGGCACTGATATTATAACACAGCATGTAACACGTTTAACGGTGTTTGTGCCATCTGTTAATAGGCATGCTCAGAATGAGCATGGCAGGTCACCGACTTCGCGATGACAGTTTGTGTATTTGTTCTAACGACTCAGGTACTTTTTAATTCACTTGTAAAGATTTTCTTTGGATTTCTGTACTAAGCCCTGCCAGGTCCAATAATTTGCTGTTCAAATAAATTGGAGTTGTGTTTGCGGTGAGATCCACTCACCCTTGATTAATGATAAGAATCTAAAGCCATCTGGGACCATTTGCTGCTAGAAAAACTCAACTCTCATGCCACACAGGCGATGCAGAGGTTCTCCCATGGTGAGCGTAGATGGGTAAGAACCCGCCGTGACACAGCAGTCACAGAGGTTCTCGCGCAGGGCAGATTTACAGAACCAGGCGCCGTCTAAACCACTTTGTGGCATCAGAATCACCCTAGAATTATTCCCATTTAAACAGGATCAGACATCTGGCAGGCAAGAGAGATTAGCCTGAGATCAAAAGATGGTGATGTGTCATGTTTTGTAACTGTATGGTGGAGAAGAGCAAGGAAGGAAGAAAGAAAGAAAGAAAGAAAGAAAGAACAGGGGGGCTATGATACACCCATGACATTGAACGCTACATTTAGTTATGAAAAATAATGGTGCCCAGTTTGCTCCTGCTCTGGAGCTACCATCTGCGTGGAGTTTTCCATGTTCTCCACATGTCTGCAGGTTTCCTCTGGGTTCTCTGGTTTCCTCCCACCTCTCAAAACATCTTGGCGTCTCTAAATAGGCGTGAATAAGTGTGTGCGTGTATGTGTGTGCACGGTGCCCTCACATGGACTGGTGTCAAATCCAAAAATTATTCCTCTTCACCGCTTAGAGACAAAAGAATCACAAGAAGCTGGTTGCCACTGCAAGCAGACTACAACACTATGGAAGAAAGTTTCCTTCTTTTCTTTCCACTTTTCATCTCCCTGACTATTTTCATGTGTTTTAATATGTCATAGTTAACTAGAAATTTGTGTTGAATATGAAATACTTACTTGACAGACTATAACATGGGCTTTGTAACTTAAGAAGGTGGCATTTGGATCTGCAAAAGGCAACATGGTTACTACTGCAAAAGCCACATGCCGACTAGGATTAATATAAATAGACGTGGGGGTTCCTTTCTGTTTCAACAAGAGGGTTTCATGATTAATGGGTGTATTTATTCAAACAGAACAGGATTTTCTTCAGAGTTGCTACAGTTCTAGAAACTTGGTCAGCTACAGTCCTTAATACTAGAGCTACCATAGTTCGAAAAAAAGGCACCAGGATAATTCTCAGTCGCTGACAATTTCATATAAGCCTGCAAGAGCGCAGAAAAAGGTAAGAAGATATAACAAACACAAACAACACACACCAGATAGTGACTCAAAGGGCCAAGAGAGGATCGATGGCAAAGAGCGCACCTTTTTTTTTTTTTTTTTGCTATAAGAAAACAACAACGCTATTCCCCAGCTGCTGTACTGATCAAAGATTTGTGTGACGGAGAGGGGGGATTTTTCAAATGAGGAGCAGGGGAGCTTTTGTAAACTGGGTCATAGTTGCCTTGCCTCAGTCTCCTAGGGGAAGCGGCACGGTACCGCCTGAACACCCAGGAAGAGAGAGCTTAGATGGCAGCGATCTTGTCAGTGGCACTTCTTCCAAAAAAATGCTGCATCAGAAATAAAATTCTGCGAATGTAAATAAATCTTGGGCATGTTCATGTGGTGGAGAGTGGGCTGATATTACTGTTTGCTTTCAGTTGATTTATATCATAACTTATTGCTATCACAATTTTATTGTGTTTATTTACTTCTTCATCTTCGTTTTATTCGTTTCACACATTCGCGTGAAATTAAACCAAGTTCATTTTTAACAGGTGGAAAAGAAACATTCATAACACTTCACTGATTTGCTCAGGCAATAGCAAAGGCATTTAATTAGGGCCTACAATCTCTCAGACATATTCAAAATATCATTTGAAGTCACTCCTTGCGTTCTTAAACTTTTATTTTATCAGCTTTGCGTAAAAATACATAGAGTACAGAACGGCAGAAAGGCTGTATGCTTCGTGTACAGTACTTGAACCTAACAGAAACTTATTTTTAGATTTATTTTATATTTCCGCCATACCTTCTGACTTTCCCATGTCAATATGAAACCTCGACACAGAGCCTGCAGAATTATATATTTTTCTATGTTGGTTTCTGCTTCATATCACAGTACTTTCTGTGATATACACTATTACAGATTCTGCCGCAGTCAGCGAGGCTGCTAGGTTTAAAAGACACCAAAGGATTTTAAGGTTTTTCAAGTCAACAATTTTTTGTAAGTATAATTTCATAAATATTTCATATTCTCACATGTTTTTCTCTCTCCTTTTTTAGCTTGTGAAGTTTTTATGATTATGGTATGTCTTGTATCTCATTTCACTTCATAATATATGAAATCCATGCTAGACTACTATTGAAAATTTTAATAATATACCCCAGTACATGATGACATAGCATCCAATGAAAGCAATGAATAATTTAACGTAGCACATAATACAACATTTTTAGACAAAGTTCAAGCACAAATGTGTCTTATATGTTAAAGTGGCTGCTTCACACCAATACAATCCCAAATATGAATAAGAATAAATATTTTAAAAATACCAGAAATTGTGCCCTTGACCTAGCTGTACCAGGAAGAAATCACAATTAAAAACAAAAATATCACAATTTGGCTGTAATGAGTCCCCAAACTTTCCATGGGCACAATTTCCTAACGCGACTAAAGTGGAAGGAGGAAGCTGAAAGTTGGGGGAGAAAAACTCACCCGTGTCGTTTTTTGTGCTTTTCCAGGAAGTCACACCCTCCAGTTCCTGCTGTGGGCCAGGTTAATCAAACATTCACTAGACTACACAATATTTTACACACACAAAAAATGTCCTGCATTAATTAAGCCAGACCAGCTGGCTTTGAACGGTAACCACCCGATTTGGGTTGTCTCCCCTGATCCTTTTTCGCCTCTGAATAGGGTGTCATGCACACACTTCGACATGAAGACCATACCCCCACCCTCCAGCCCGCAAAAACACACACCCTGTGCCAAAAAAAGCGACCTGTAAGATTTGGGGTCTAGAGACACAAGCACTTGGCAATGCCCATTCTCCACCTGCTCATGCCACTCCAGGCCAGAGGGTATATTTAGTACTTTAGAGGTATCAGTATCACCCAGACCTTTGTCACTGGTGGAATTCATGCCCAGGATTACTGCTCACCCCTACCCTATTTCAACTGCAAGCATGCCTGAAAGAAACAAATCCACATTCTGTGAAATCCACTAACCAGGACATGTATCTAGTTCATCCTCAACATTCAACAAGACAGCGTTAGTCCAATTAAATTACAATATGTTACCGTATGGCTAGTTATTTTTGTATGTTTTAGGTATACCAACTCTCCAGCCACAACTATTGAATGTCACATTGATCGGGTGTCATTTATTTACCCTTGAAAATGCACGCTTTAGCGCTGGCTCCTATCATCGGCTTCATACGCACTTTCCGAAGGAATATTCATTAGAGTCCAGCTTTCCCCGAAATAGCAGAACCGCGCGGAATTCGCCTTTCCCGCATCAAACAAGAATTCCCAGTGGGTCCGGGAAATCCCATTCTCTTCGGACCATCCTATTTGTATCGACCCTGTAATAGTATTTACAGTGTCCAAGGGATTTCAGCCCATTGGTGGTTTTGTTTTAGTATGACGGAATCATTGTTGTTATAGGTGGCTAATGTTACGCGGGTGTAATGGGGTTGTAATTGCTGTGAAATGCAGGACAAAAAAGCCAAGAAAATGCCCAGTTACTGTAATAACAGTGGGGACAGAGTGCAGCTCGAGGCAGTGACAGGATTGTAGGTGGAATCTTTGAAGATAAGCAGGCAAGATTTTCGTTTGATTACTCAAAACCTTTTCCGTCTTGCTTTTCTTTTTTTGTATGTGTAATAAAATTAGTAAAACGTAGGCGTCAATACCAAAAAAAAAGCTTTTCATCCTAATTTGCCATCTTTTATTTCTCCTTATCTGGAATTTTTTTGGGCTTTGTGAAGAGCATGAAGTCATGCCCTGTATGTCCTGTATAACCAATACAAGAGAGAGAAAGAAGTACAGATAGAGAGTAAAAGACTGAAGGTAAGAACAAAATTCTGTGCCATAAACTGTCCTAGCTAGATCCTTGGGTCCGTTGCATCTAGACATTATTAGCATTGTCATATTTAATAAGGTGAATCATTCCAAAATATCCTTCCTGCAATGCTCTAAAAATATCCACTGTGGACACAGTAATAGCTAGAATTCTGCTTATACAATTAATAATTCCCAATTAGACATGGAAAGGGGTAGGGGTAACACTCATACAACTAAACTGCAACTTTGTAGGAAATGTGTACAAGCAGTATATAAAATGTTCTCAGAAAACCCAGAAAGCATTGGGCTGAATGCTTCTTTTAAAAAAACAAAACATAATATTACTTTCAGAAAACATTCCTCTACCTAAATTGTTAGCGGAGAGGAACTCTGTTTTTCTTTCTGTCTCTTTGCGCTATTGTCGGTCAGGATTGTGGCCAGCGCGAGACTCAAGGCGTTGTGAGTCCGTTCTGTGTGTTTCACTCAGAGGGACAGCAACTGCAGCAGCGCACAGGAGCCTGGCTGTCTGCACGGCTCTGGAGGAGCGAGAGCGACTGTGGCAACTCACAACAGGCCGAGACGCCCCAGCCATCGACCACAGGAGCCACCGCGGCTCCCCCAGCGGAGCACCCTGACTCGACCTGTGTGTGCTCGCATGGAGAAAGAGAGCAAATGAGAGCAGGTTTTGTTTTGTGCGCGAGTGTAAGCGTGGCCGAGCATACATAATTTTTATATATGTGTTTGTGTACATGTGTGTCTGTGTGCGAGGGTGAATGTATGTCTATGTGTGCAGCCTCATATAGCCTAATTTATGGCTGCGCAAGGTTGACCTCCGTTACAGAGGTGACACGGGAGCAACAGGAAGTCCAAAACGGCATGCCTCCAGCGGACGCCCTCCTGTGCAATTCGAATTTGAGTTAAATCATCAACAGCAAATTAGGACTAATTATCTTGATGAAGCCACTGACAGATTCATGTGGACCCTTGCGTGATTTACAACTGTTTTTATAGCAGCGCTGTTAGTGCCAAGTTAATGTGGTGTAACACAATATAACCTGGTGGCAACTTTTTCTGCTGAAAATAACATCTTCAAATCTGAATAAGTCAGTTCAGCTTGTGTTTATTAAAAAATAGCAGCAAAAATATTAAATAGTGACCGTGTGTTAGTTTTCAAAAGCAAATCTGGTGTTATTCCAGAAATATAATAATTACGGAACAATGGCTAATATGAACAATGATTAGTTCCTGAGGATGACTAACATCCCCCTCTCTCTCTCTCTCTCTATTTCTCTCTCTCTCCCTCTGTGTGTGTGTGTGTGTGTGTGTGTGCGCGTGTGTGTGTGTGTGTGTTAGCCCATGGAGAGCCCTTTATCCACGGAGCTGAGTGGTGTGAGCTGTGTCATGGCCCTCTTCTCCACACAGAGTCGCTCTGTGTGCGTCCTGCCCAGGAGACTGAGAGGAGCCTACATCCCCCTCCACACCCACCCACACACACACACACACACACACACACACACACGCACACAGGGTCCCCAACAAATCCACTTTTCCCACTAAAACCCATACAGCTCCGGAACATTCAGATGAGTACTGTTTGTTTTCCTAAGGAGGACCCCAAAATCTGATAAAGCACAGCAGGTGAGATCGAAGAGAGAGAGAGAGAGAGAGAGAGAGAGAGAGAGAGGTGGGAGTCTGAACACCTCACTCCAAAAACAATATTTTGACTGAAAGGTTAGCCATCTGGATCTTTTGAAGGCAGGATTATTGCTGGTGGCTCGGCCTATTTTTACTATCGTTACTGCACCAGTTGCCAGCATCCACAGACAGCCACAAGCTGGCACCAAGATCCTCTCTCTGATGACAACCATCCTGCTGCTACATGAATGGAAGTGTTCCTACCCCCACTCATTCTCAACTCTCTCGTTAATGACAGAAAAAAAAAACATACAGCCTTTGGGGAAAAAAACGTCAACTTCGGACATTACACATTAACAACAGTTAACTATATTTATGAATAAAATCATATTTAACCTTTATTATCAGAGAATGCAGCAACATAACAGCAACATTATCACATCTAATACGGCTGAACATGACTTTAATGCTGATATTACTTACTTTGCACAAATGACCTAAAGCGGCAAGCAGAGAAAACACAACACATGCTAAAAATATTGTCTTTCCCTGGCTGCATAATGCTGCAGCCTGATAGAGATGTACTGCAATCCGGACACACTGGCAGGTGGTCATGGTAACCCGATTGTATCTGTGTATGTGCGTCTGAACGGGCCCTAAAACCCACAGTAAAGTGGCAGCTTTTATCTCTTAATTAGATGGGAGGCAATCTTCTCTAGGCAAGCTGAATCAGTGAAGGGCCTACCACTGAGGCCAGGTCTGTATTGTAGGTTGATCCTAGTGATTTGGATTCAATTGAAATGACATATATGTTGTATCTCAAATTAGCGATGCATACAGGAGTGAGACAAATCATGTAAGGTATGCACAAAGTCACGTGTATGTACACACACTGACACTCGAGCTAAACCGGTACGTACAGAATGTTTCATTAAGAAGAACTCTTTCCTAATTGCAAGATATGTTTTGTAGCATTAACAGTTAGAACCTGGAATTGCATTACTGGTAAATTAGCAAGGACGGCTGCATTATATTTATCATTGTATACAGTGCATGTCTGCTCTGATATTTACCAAATCAACTACACAGCATGTTGAACAATAATCAGTCTATTACTCATCTCCATTACCACTAACTGTACATCAGGCATGGACTGGTTTATATACTAAGATTTACATTCAGTAAAGGGGAGAAAGCAGGTTTCGGTCAAGCTATATTACTACCTACTACTACTACTACTACTACTAATAATAATAATAATAATAATAATAATAAAAATCATAATCATAATCATAATCATCATCATCATCATCATCATATTATCAATAATAAAAAAATGCATTCTTCTTCCTCTTCTTATTATTATTATCATCAATAATAATAAGAAGAATAATAATAGGGCAAAATGTGCAGGAAGGAGATTTTCATAGAGATGAATCCAAAGTATCGTCCATAAATGCTGACATTCAGATCCTGACCTTGAATGATACAATCTGCACAACAGGATAAAGAGTTTATCTTAAAACACATTGTGCAGATTTTATTCTAAATATACTCTCCAGTATTTTCCCCTCAACTTACTTTTATTGGCTAAGTACTTTCAGCTAAGTTCAGTATATAGCATCTTCACATATGTAAAGCCTTCAGCTTCTCTCCAGCTTGGACTCTTGGCAGCTCCATCTTCTCGCTCAGAAGATCGCATGGCAGAGAGAACAGATGGGGTGTGAAGAGTGAGGTCTTCTCAGGTCCATTTCATGGTGCATTTGGCCGTGCTTTGCATCTGACAATTTAGGTGTCATAATAAATGTTCCCATAATAGCTTTTCAATCCAGCGGACACTTCTAGACAGGCGTCACTCACAAGGCTCAGTTCTCTCTCCTACCAGCAAGCGAACGGCAACAGACATCCTTTATTTAAAAGTGCACTACCGGTAACCATCGCTGATTTAAAAGACATGTCAAACACATGAGCTGGTTAAGTACATTCAGAGAGTTGAAACGTGTTTGATTAAGCAAGGCTCATTTAGCATTTTCAAGTAAAATATTTGTGTTTATCTATTAATACTCTACATTAACGGCGTCAGCCATCATTTAAAGAAGCTGTGGTGTGGAATTAAAATTAGAAAAAGCAAAATAAAATAATAAAAAAGCCTCCAATCATGTAGCATACTGGGTTAGAGTTATTATACTAAGTCTATTAACTATATTTCTAAACAGTCATAATGAATCAAATTGTGCACAGTAATGTCATAAAAATTGCACATGGCAATAGGCTTCTATTTGTTTTGACTAAGTTGCATTTTTATAAGGTTGAATTGAGTTCATATCAACCTAATGCCAATGACCACAACATTTGTGTAACAAACAGCATGTGCAAAAATAATCACTACCACTATTGATCGTAGATTATAGAAATTCACTAAACATTACACTTTAATAATAATATAATACTATTGACGGTGTCCTGTATGTACATTTTGCCCTGACAATGAGGTATAGAGTATAGTTACTGCCACATCAAGAGGTCTGAGTGACTGATTTTGTTATTCTTTTCCTGCAGATTATTCTAAATGATAGAGAATTCAATGTCCCTAACTGTCTTGGACTGCAATAGATGGGAATAGATGGGAAAACCCAATATTTAGTGGTCAAGACCAACAGCCTACCCCTGAATTAAAGTCCCACAACACAAAGAAACAACTCGCGCTTAAGATGGAAAATTCTATATATTTCATTTCACTGGAACTCAATTGTGGCTGGGGAAGAACCATGTTGTACTCTTTGGGATTGATTTTAAAAGCAAAAATATTTACACACCCCATGCACGTGCCTAACAACAAGTAATAGAAATCTTAACAAAGTTATGTGCTTTGTAATGCAAAATACAGTATTTAGCAGAATACACGGTGGAGGACAGATTGACACAAGCAAAATGTGCAAGAGTTAAGTTGTTTGAGAGTGCATTAAAGGCTCTGGCAAGCAAAACGATAACCAGGCCAAACTATGACATGTTTTCTGGGGAAAACTGCCTGGTGATATCCCAATTATGGAGCGGTAGCAACTAAATTGTCAGTTAGAAAACCCCACGCATCTTTAACATATGTCTTCAGACTGGGTGCTGTTATGTCCACCTTTCACACCTAAATGGGCAGCAGTGCCATCCATATTAGACCCAAATCCCCTTCACATTATAATGTTCTTAATAATGTTGTCACATGCCCTGGCTGCGAAGGGTCATTTTCTGATGCAATTCAGATGCTCCTGCAGCTTTGGCATTGATGAGATGTGGAAAAAAAAGAGAAAATGTAAGAGAAAAATCCCAAATGAGCCTATTTTCAAGAGAATGCAAGGGAAGGAAGGTTTTCTAACATACCAACACCAGCATCCTGTAAAGTCAATGGAAATCAATGAGGGGAAAAAAATACAACCATCAGCACCCTTTTCTTTGAAAACCAATCAAACAGACAAATATAACTAAGTAAAATGATCTTAACTAAAGTATTAGTTCCCACTATCCAAATCCAAGCAATTCAAAACAAACAGATCAGGTTCATTGTTTTGGGAATTGGTGGTATAGTTATTGTATAATTTAACGTATAGAGTACGAGTTAACTCCATGCTAGCACTGACATAACTAAGGCCTCACTGGAGAGGTTTAGGGTGTTGACCTGACTGTCAGCTCTTTTTAGGATGATACTGGACAAATCATTATGAGGCCACAAGAATATTTAACCTCTAAAGAAGTGAAAAAAAAGTGATGAGTTAGACGCAAAAATAAAAAACCCTTACTGGCTGTACAACATAAGTGAGTGTCAGAGCTAAACAGAAACTGAGAATTTCTTTTAGAAAATATAAAAGAAACACAGCAGTCCCTTTACTGTACATCATCCATCTCCCTCAGCTCAAGCTTTGAGTAAATAAAAGGCAACAGAAGAAAACTCCTGCCTTATTTGCCTAAATAAGTTCTTCAAGTTCTTTCTTGGAACATGCAGTTGGTTTTAATTAGATGTTCATTAGAAGGTGTCTCGCATTCCCTCAATTAGTCCCTGTCATGGCAGCAGTGGCGGCACAGTAATCTCCATGATTAAGCGCCGTTCTTGTTTGTCTGCGCACTGTCTGCCAGGCTTTCTTAGCCTGCCGTTGTCCTGGAGTCCTGACATGGAGAGTAATCGTTGTGCGCAGTGGCCCTCTGAGGCCTCTGCAATACTTAACAGCGTAGAGCGCTCACTTCAAACATCTGCCCCCATTAAGCCCCCTTTGCCATTTTCAATTATACCTTTCCACCCTACCATTTGGGCAATTTTCTAATCTTGCCATGGTTGGCGTGATGCTGGCACGGCAGGCGTCCCGAGTGACAGATGAAGACATGGGGACTAGGAATGGAGGAGAGGTGGAAAACACGAACAGGAGGGTCACAGCTGCACAGTTTTCTCTCCCCTGTCTTCAGAATGCTCAGAATGGCCACCTGTGGATCACGAGTTCTTTAAGCCCATGCTAGATCTGTGCATCACATTGGCTGATGTTCGGTTTACATACAAGGCTACAACATTCAGAGCCTGCAAACAAAAATAACACTATGTAATAATGTATTATGATATTATTAGCTAGTTAAATTCATTGCTATAGACTATGTGTAATGAGCAAGTATATGCTCTTCTAAGTTCTTAATGTGGCAGGCCTTGAGTGCTTGACAAAAATTCACCAAGCAATTGGTCAATGTTTGGGCTATAAGCTCCTCATCTGTTCTTGATGTCACTGTGTGTTCTGCTATGCATCAAGGTTTCCACATACCTGCCTGTGCCTAACTCTGAAAGGACTCTGTCTGTCGTCCATGCACAGTTACTAATCCACTAACCAACAAGATACAGGGGTTAGACAATGAAACTGAAACACCTGTCATTTTAGTGTGGGAGGTTTCATGGCTACATTGGACCAGCCTGGTGGCCAATCTTCATTAATTGCACATTGCACCAGTAAGAGCAGAGTGTAAAGGTTCAATTAGC
>JAOVVG010000029.1:8896337-8921399 GCA_028566375.1 Leptodoras nelsoni
CAAGACAGCAAGTCTTTGTGATATATCAAGAGCCACGGTATCCAGGGTAATGTCAGCATACCAGGAAACGTTTTCCAACACCAGCATCACATAGTGACCTGGCCACTCTCCTGCAAGAAGAATGGCTTAGAATCCCTCGGACCACTGTGCAGGACTTGTATAAGTCATTCCCAAGACGAATTGACGCTGTATTGGCCGCAAAAGGAGGCCCGACATCATACTAATACATTATTGTGGTCTAAAATGACGGTTGTTTCAGTTTCATTGTCTAACCCCTGTGTATAGTTTGAGGTAGAGTAAACCATTGAGCTGCCTCACACCACTGCGAAGGGCACCGAGTTCCCACATACAAATCAAATGTAGTTTTGTTATCGATCAACCTACTTGTCCACCAGGCAACAAATTCTGCTTGTTCAACCAAACTAGCAAGACACCAATATTATATCAGTAATGTACACTTTCACTTGGAGATGAAATGCCTGGTTAAATCCCGATCTATAACCAACTCTATAAAACGTCAAGAAAATCTTAAAAGAAGCTAATTTTCCAACAGTCCTCCTGTTCATTAATTTTGAATTATAACAGTGTACTGCTTGTCACGTATCATTGAATAAATCATTGTTTTTCTGCCTTTTTACCCGAACCTTGGTCCAGCTGCCTTTCTGAAAGGCCAACTCTTGGTGGAGCTCAGCAAGGGTGAAAGAGGTCAGGGCAGATGGATGTTGAGTGTAATTACCTCCCCTGAAGGGTACCAGCATTAAGGTCTGTTAGGTTAAAGTGTCTGCCACTCAAACAGAAAAATAGGGTCACTAAAAATCGCACAGTAGCTAAAAGCCTGTTATAAGGGCTAGCTATTATGTGCAGAATGTGACCACCAAATGATTCCAGAGAGCGAGAGAGAGTGGACACAGGGGTCTGTTCAGCACCGAAAAACCAGTAGAAGTATGCTTTCTGGTCCTTGAAAAAACTCGTAGGGACTGGTTTGGCAAAGATCATGCCTTGTTTTACTGAGAAATACTCCTGTTTAGTTTTTTTTCAAGCACATACACAGGCCTGCACTTTGTAGTCATTTGTCTGCTGAAAAGTGTGTATGTTAGTCCATAATCACGTTAGCTTTCTCGTCAAAGAGCATCATGAGATCAAAGGCGGATATGGGGGTGGAGGTTGTGTGTTATTTGTTCAGTAATGCATCTTTCTGCACACTATCTACTCCGTGAAAACATGCGGCACAGTGGGGAGAGCAGACTGTAATTTCTTGACCAAGGCTTACACAAAGAGAAAAAAAATCTACACTAATTCACCACAACATAGAAAGAAGAAAAACTAAAAGAAGAAAACACTGGTGTCTCTGCATTGGGCTCACCAACTGTCCCCTCTCCAAACAATTAGTATCTCACACTGTCAATTTTAAATCCTGCAGCGCAACACTTAAAGGTCACTTAGTCAATTGACCACTGAGAGTTGGAGGGGAAAGTTTATTTTCTCAAATTATGCTTGTGCACAATTTTCGACCCTAGCTCTTACGTCTGATTTTCTTCCCTGAGCGCTATAACTGAATAATTACTCCTCCCAGTGCATTGCTATTATGAAGACCAGGCAATGGTGCTTAGCTAATGATTGCGTGGGCTTGTGTGTGTGTGTGCTTGTGTGTGTGATTTAATTTTAATTGATTTCATACTTATACCTTATTTCCCTGCATGCATAAGACAAACAAAAACTACTTTATAGTCTTCCTACCCAGCTATATACCAGGACAAGCTTATATTATAGATTAGGATAAATCGGCCTATCTGTATGATGATCAAACTCACATCACAAATTTGAACATCCTGTAAAAAAAAAAGAGAAATAATCAGTCAGAATATAACTACTATAACAAGCCTAGCAAATAATAACAAATGCCAAATAATGCTGAGAATCACAATATCATCATAATAAAATGTAGGAATTTTGAATAAAATGTAAGTAGAATGTAACATGAATCCAAATGCACAAATGTGGGTCGTTTACCAGCTCATTTAGACAAGCCATATGCTTTAAATGAATAAAACCGTAACCATGAATTGTCTCAAAACTAGAACTATGAACAGGGCGACGAAACAAAAACGGCTAAAGTAAAGGATAAAAATGAGAATCAGGTGACTATAACAGACAACAATGAGAATTAGATAAATAAATACATGAATAAATAAATAAATATAAACTTGTCATAGGAATGGACCTGGGGAAGTGGGTGTGGCTAGAGGATGATTTTTTTCCCAAATGATTTTGGGAGTTGGAATTCCTGGGGTATGGAGCAGCTCTAAGTTCACATAAATCGATAACGTGTATAAAAATGGGTAACATGTTTGGCTAGTCTTTACACAAAAACATAATGGTGGAATAAAAAAAAAAATGCTAGATGCAGTTTCACTCACAATCGCTGAAAGCAGGAAAGAAGTCATTTCAGCTTGAGTGAAAGCCGATGCCTAACTCTGACTGCACCATAGGTTTACCTAGTGTCACCTCTTCTAAATATGGTCCTGCTCAAGTCAAATCGGCATAGAAATCTGAAAAGATTAACATCATCACATAGTAAACTTGACACAGATGCTAATTAGGAAAATAATCCGCTAGATTGAAAGATTTAACTGATTGTTTTTTGAAGCACTATAATGAAGTGGTTATTTGTGATGTCCTTATACAGCCACATTCACTTGCCTTGGACACGTCCCTCTGACTTAGAGATGAGACTAAGATCTGTGAAAGTCTCTATTCTTTTCTTCTCCCAGCTCACTGGACATGACACACTCAACACTGGTGATTTATTCTTTACATAAAGGAGGTCTCAGAAGCTCTTGTTTCCACGACACCCACCGTGATTAGGTAATGCCTCTCATTACCAGCGCGATGCCCCATTTCTGCTGGCAAGTCAAAGTGGTTCCAGATCAACGGCCCTTAACTTTAGGAGTCATTAGACATCTAAGCAGGGGTTTTAAAGCACAACATCTGCTTTTGGTTTCTCAGCAAGTTTACCTGTTCCGAGCCATCGACTCGGCGTGCGATCAGCTGCCAGGCCAAACACGGCGGGAGAATCTGATGACATTGTCTGAGGATTCCCCCCCCCCTTCACTTGTTCACTGACACAAATGAGCTGCATTACTGATGCCAATAGGGACAAGCTATGAACTTAAGGCATGGGGTGTGAATATTGCGAATACCAAGGACAATATCATAGCTCACAATCTCTCATGCTTTTCTCCTCTTATGTGCTCTCTTCACTGACAAACTCTTTGTAATATTCCTGCTGATAAATGCAGAATATGCCATCCAGCTCAGATGTGACAACTTCATAACGTAAACCCGTGTAAACACAGACTGGGTCTTGTAAACCATCTGTTATCCATCCTTTAAATGGCACACTAAATTATATTTAGTGTCACTCTACCTGGGCAGCTTTGATATCAGCACTGGCATGGGATCCTAACTGATTTCCATCAGACCCCCCTGATGCTTGGTATTCGGTTAATGTTCTCAGCACTGGATCTTAGTGCTAATTTATCAATCAGTGAATTATTTGAGTCTTTCATTAACAAAGCAGCTGTCTGTGAGAAAACCGTCTCGTGAAAATGGCTCTTATTGAGACAATTTCTGTAAAAAAAAATTATATATATAATACAAAAGAAGCCAAAAATGGATAAAAGAAAAAGTATACTTTCACTAAAGAATGTGCAAATGATGAAATAATAAACGGAAGACATTCATTGCCATTGTTTAGCTCTGGACTGAAGGCAGAGTCGGATCATTATGTCAGCACACATGCTCCGTGTGTGCACTTGTGTGTACCACACACACAACATGCAAACATGCAAACAGAAATGCAACTCGAGCTCCACAGATTCCTCACCATGACCACAGCGAGAGTCAGAGAACAAAGTTATTACAGCATATTCAGGATTTCTGATTTGATATGCTTTAAAACATTTGTGTAGACGTTTTTTTTTTTCCTTTCTCAGAACGTCCAGCCTCATTTGGGCAAATATCATTTCATAATAGGTGTCCAAAGCCTGAAGGAAATACTGACATTCTCTAATTACATATATAAGCATTATTCCAGGTTTCCTGTTGAGAAAAGCAGAGCATCTTTTTCTGTTCAGATGATTTCGGTTTGTGTGGAATTGCTCTGCAATCCTGTAAATGGATTAATAACCTACATGAAGGGGAAAAAAAACCACAACAGTCTGCAATTGAATGTAGAAACAGAAAACATTATTTCACCACATGAAGCAGTAGCTTGATTACTTACTGTTTAATTGTGCGACCTAAAACAACAAGGAATACAACAAAAAGCAAGAAAAACCCTAAAAATTGACTCCGGTTGGGATCTCCAGAGCTACGGATAAGCAAGAGAGTAGATATTGATTCACATTAATTAATCCACTTACAAATGGGGGATTCACAGGCTCCGAAGTGGCTTAAATAATCCTTAGAAATTAAACCAGTAAATTTGTTGCATTTAATGATACTTATTTAATGAGTGATACTTGATTACTCGAGTAATTAAATTGCAAGAAAGTGTGAAAACGTGAAGCATTAGTATGCAGAATATACAGTATTGGGAATGGATAACCTAAATAACAGTTCAGTGTTAATTGTAATTAATTTTGCGTTAGTGCTGAAGCTATTGCAAAAGTTGGAGTCATTTAATATTGGGAGGTTTGGCACAAGGACAGCTGTTCTAGGGGGGAAAAAAGGTACAATTTAGTTACCATGCATTATACTGTATACAGAAATGAATGAAAAGAAATGCTCTTGTATTACCCATCAAAACGTGAACTGTTAAATTTTACATCTTTGATAGGTTACATAAAACTGGAGCAATAAATAATAAAATACAAGCCTGGATTTTATTAAGTTGGCTGCAAAAAACTACACCTACATCTTTTTATTACATCTTTGTCTTATTACTTTAAATCTTTTGTGACAAGCATACCATGGCACCCACTACTAATCTGGGTAAAATATGTAAAGATAATCCTACTAGCACTTATGTCTTTCTGAATTAAAATGCTCGCCTGTCAAACGCCAGCCCGAACGCCAAGACAAGGAAATGAGTGATGTAAAAGTAAGTGTCTTTATGATATAAAGAAGAAATGAAAAGCTTTAATGGTGGTTTGCGCTATCAGAGCTCTGTGTGTGTCTGTGTGTATGTGTGTGTGTGTTCAACTCCTACACATAAAGTTCAAAACCAGTTGGTGATCGAGCTTCATGCTAACCGTCATTTATTTCTATTAAATGTGACAATGATAAAAATAGGATCGTATATTATCATTTCCTGTTTTAGGAAGCATCCATGGATAGAAGCTCATTTGATAGAACAAGAAAGCTGTGATGTCTCTATCCGGGGTAGCTAAGAAACATTTCTGAGATAGATGCTGACCTAGCCAGGTGTAACATTCCATGATGACATGCTTGCTTTTTATCATGACAGCAAACAGCAGCTTCTCGAGGCTAGGCTCTCCTGGGGCCGGGCACAAATCAGCCATGACATGAGCCATCTTTCTATAGTCCGTGATCTTTCTAGAAGTGTGGCGCTGACATCCTCACAAGACCGTCCACCAGCTTGCAGAGGGGAATGGTTTCTGAATGTTGCTTCTGGGCATGCTGTAGGCCATTGGAAAGGTAAAAGAGGACTAGATGACACTCTGGAGACCTTCTGGCTGATGTCACAGAGACAGTGTGATGGCTGGAGAAAAACAGGAGCTGTGAAACACAAGGTGTTCATGTGTACAACCAAGGATTGTAAACATGACAGAAGACACTTTAAACTGAGATTATTTTTGCCCCTTTCATTAGGTTTGTCTGTGGGGTTCAATGCAATGGCACCATCTATATTTGCATATGCATAAGTGCTCCAAATATTCATATCCGCATCCCAGAAGTGGGCATGGCCTAGCTGGTAATGCCAGTATGATCAGAATCGTGTATGCGTTCTCCTCATTCGGTTTTCTTCACCCCTATCACTCGAGTTCATAATTGGTATCAACCAGAAATGTGCATGGGGCACTTTTTTGTAGCTTGTCACAATATTTTCATACATTTAAATTGGTGCTGTTTCCCAAAATAAAAACAAATTAGAAGCCTAATTTAAACCACTATGACCATGACCAGGCAGTTAGTGTCCTGCAAATAATAACTTCTTAACTTCTTAGCAATAGAAAATCGTAGGTAATATTTTCAAATTTATCTAGTACTTCCTATTATCGGATTACAATAAACCAAACAATCCTTACTGATTTCAAGCTTTAAATAGCCTTGTTCTGTTGGCAGAGATAATGCTCTAATGTTTACAATTTATTTCTAGAAAGAAGCAATAGAATAAGAAGATTGAACATGCTTACTAATGTTATACTAAGATTAGTATAATATACTAATCTTATAATATACTATATAAGATTAGTTTATTATACTATATATCTATATAATATACTAATCTTATACTATAGTATTTAATTCATAGTAATGTCATAATAAGAAATATTAGATATGTTTGCCCATATTAAAATTTCACTTCCTACTTTTTTTTTTGAGTGAGGACCCCTGTGTTCTTAATTTGAGCCTCATATTTGACTATCTGGTCTGACTTTTCCATTTTTGTTGTCTGTGGGATCTCACTCCTGATGCGTGTCTGTAATTTCAACCAGATACACTGCAAACCTTTCTGGCAACCTTTCTGCAAAAAAATATTTCTATGTTTTTCTATGTGTATCTATATTTGTAACATCACTTTTCAGTCTGATTTTTGTTTACAGTATCCCTAATGATAAATGAGTTTCGAATCCTTGCATATTGTAGGGGTACGTGATAACAGAATCTAAGTGACTACACTCTATCTAAAAGAAGAAAAAAAAAACACCTCAGTCCACATCGCTGTTACTCTTCTTCACTTTTAAAGGACATTGCACTTGTCTAAATGAATGCTTCCTGCTCATGCAGGAAGTAAAATACAGCAATTAGCATGCTGCCTCTCTGCATGTCTCGTAGCTAAAGATAAGACGTGCTGGCAGCACAGCAGGCCTCTAATTCCCTCATTCAGTTGTCTCTGGTCTCACTGATTATGGATCTATCCTGTAACTTAACCTGCATCTTTCTCCCAGCAAGACAGCCATCCAACCAACAGCCCTTCCTCCACACATCTCTTCTTCCTTTCTTTCTTCCTAAACAACTTCCTTTCAGCTGCTCGTCTTTGAATCCCGGCTACGCTTCACATCTGGCAAAAAAGAAAAAAAAAAGAAAAAAAAATCCCAAGCGCTTTAAAAAAGAACAACAAGAAGCAGCACGATGCTCTTGAAACGATATCAAGCTACAAGCGTAGTTGTTCACGAATATCTGCTGGAGAGGCATGGCAGGCAGCTTTAAGGAGGAGGCTGAGGTGGAAATCATAGCATGGCCCAAGGCGAGCAACACCACAACACACGGAAACATTTTGCCCCCTGATCTCTGCACCCTCAGAAAGAGTGGTGGGACGCTCCAGGGCAAGGACGGCTCTGCAGGAGGAAAAAGTATGGAGAGGTCAACGCTTAAGGTTTCCTCTATATCTTGTTCTTCCTTCCTTTATCTACATTTCTTCCATTTTTCAGCCTGTCCATCATGATAGGGTTAAAAAAAAGAAGATAAAAAAAAACAATCCATCCACAACATTACATTCCTAAACAGGTAAGAAAAAATATATTTCTACATATATATATTTTTTAATAAATTGCAATGTACTTTCAGTCCTCAAGGATATTACATATATATTATATACATACACACACACACACACACACACACACACACACATTCATGTTCACATTCATATATTGAGCTGTAAATCTATTACTATTACTATTTTTAAGGAAGCCTCTCTGAATAAATATTCATTGATTTTAATAACAGAATTCTGGGAAATGTGCATACAGTGATACACAGAATCAAATCAAAGCAGGTGAGAAATGCGTTAGAGCTAATACATAAATAATAGTCTAGATGAGTGTCTTGTTTGATATGAGAAACAGCAACAAAAAAATGTTATTCACTGAAAACAGAGATTTACAAATTAACATTCTGGTCCTTAACACATGAAAGTAATTCAGTCTTCATGTTCGTTCCTAGAAGAATATAATTTGGAGTCGGTCTGAAGAGAACCCCTCTGGTGGAGTACCACATTCCTGGTGAGGTTTCAGTGACATCAGCTGTTTTCTGTAAGAACAACTGTGAATTAACATTCTTCATGAAGGTATAGATGTTCACAATACGTGGGAATGAGGTAGCGAGATGATGCGCATCGAGTGAAGCGCCAAGTGCTGTATACATGGATATAACCAGCTTTAAAGTCTCTTATCAGTTCGCTTTTCACCTAAGTGGAACCTGCTTCAAAGAGTGACATAGCCGTGCATTGCTGGTAATGAGGGTGTATTGGTTTTTAACGAGGACTGCATAAATAGAGACAAGGACGGCAGCCTTTGAGTCACAAAACAACAAGGGATAAAGTGGAGCTCGGTGCAGACTATGGAACCCAGTGGGATTCACACACTGACATGCTCACACTTCCACACACACACACACACACACCCTTGCTTGTTCAAGTGTGGGAGCGGTTACAAGTGTGCAGAGAGAAGCACAGTGCAAACTCGCCTACGGGTGCTTGCTAAAGATGTAGTTGAATTCTCCTGCTGCCAAATAAGACCCCGTTGGATGCTTTCTAAACACATATACACACACAAATGCTATGCTGCACTTGGTACAAAACTTGCTACAAGGAAAAAAACCTTCAGAAACATGTGCTTAAAAAACAAGTCAATGTGTGGCTGAGCGTCCCTGGTGAATAAGGCCTTGTTGGGTTCCTGTGGAGATTTCGCGCCAGTGCCGAAGCCTGCTTCCATCAGTCAACACTCCCCTGCACCTGGAAGGTTCAGAGACCCCATTCACCGCAGCCATGACCTGTCCCTCGCAATCGCGCTTTGACTCGTTTCTTCTGCCACACTTTGGAGAGCGCACACCTGGCTCAAAACACATTTTACGCTTAAATAATCAGTTCATTTGCACCGATTTAAGTCCCCAATGCCTGCACAAGGAGCCAGATGCCCTGATCAGCTTTTTGAGGACATAAGTTTTAAGTTTTTGCTAGCTTTGCTGCACTACTTTTTTTCTTGAAAACTTGGTTAGGACATATTGTCCAAAGAGGACTTATGGGGACTTACAAGGGCACTGAGCAAACCAGTAAGCTGGCAAAAACAGTGTCAGACAAGTCCAGGCTTGTAAAGTGGAGGCCAATCTCATAATACCCAAGCACAACTATACTGATGACACTAATGTGTTAAGTACACATTGAAGAGCTATCAATATACCTGCCTGTGTATGTCATCTGATCACAATGCCCACTGCACTCAACAGAAACACTGAAATGCTCAAAGAGTGCAATAATCTCAAGTGAAAATAGAAACTGCCAATATTTTCAGCCTGACTCTGGACTGAAGTGTATGTGCTGCCAGCTGAATCTCACTACTCCTAATCACAGAAAAGGTCAGAGTAAAAATAAGGTGTGGCGATTTGCCAAGATGGTGTCTAGTGGCAGGGCTTTAGGTGGCCTTCTTGCCTCTGGGTTAAATTTACACACTGCGATTAATTGCTGCTTGTTTACTCAGGATGGAAAGGTGCCGCTACAGAATCCCGGGCATTGCACAACTTCTCCGGCCGCAGTGCTGTGGGCTATGTCTTTGAGTTTAATGGGGCAGTGATAACTATCAAATGGACATGGATTACACACTATATCATTATACACACCATTGATTTTGCCCTTGCTTTGCCAGACAAGCAATATTATATGTCCAAAATGACCTTGCACAGAAATGCAGGCAGTGGTGTAGGTCCAAGACAGGCTTCCCAGTGTGTTTCTGCGCATACATATTGCCAAGCCGTCTGAAACATCATTGGTAGACATTGTATGTTTTAAGGACCACATTAGGAAATGAATAGTGCTATTAACGAAAAGGAATAAGTGATGACTTTTGTGAGAGCAAGTGTTTTGACATTAGGAAAAAAATAGTTTTATGAGCTGTTAGGTTTCACTTGTCATCGAAACCATTCAATGCCAAGGATCTCTAGAGTATGTTAATTCTTTGGCAGATAGTTAATTACACTTTTTACTGCTTTGCTGTCACAAGTTAAGGTTAGAAGAGGTTTTAAGGGGAAGGAATAGCAAATGTTTTTGTCTTCAGTCCAATACGTTGCTCTAAGAATTCTTCATATGGATTGAGGACAGTGATTTCTCTATAGCTTTTTCTCTATAATCGATTCTATTTTAAGACGTTATTCAGTTATACAATTAATAATTTGTAATCCTGAAATACAAACATAATACAGTAACTATGCATCAGTGGCATCGCATACACTATAGTGGCATGGGTTGGACTTAATTTTAAGTCCAATTTTAGAGGGAGACCTCAGGACTGTTTTATTTCCCACCATGGTGACAATAAAATCCTTTTCTATTTTTCATACTCTCAAAATAATTCTACACAAAACAATAAAATGAATAAGTTCATTCTCGTTGTATTGACTAGTGTTATACACTGCCTGGCCAATCGGTCACACACACTAATATTTTGTTGGACCGCTTTTAGCTTTGATTACGGCACTATTCACTGTGTCATTGTTTCCACAAGCTTCTGTAATGTCACAACATGTATTTCTGTCCAGAGTTGTATTAATTTTTATATACCTGCGCAAAGCACATCCCAAAGATACTCAATGGGGTTCAGGTCTGGTGGCCAATCCATGTGTGAAAATGATTTCTCATGCTCCCTAAGCCACTCTTTTGCAATTTGAGCCTGATGAATCCTGGCATTGTCATCTTGGAATATGACCGTGCCATCAGGAAAGAAAAAATCCATTGATGGAATAACCTGTTCGTTCAGTATATTCAGCTAGTCAGCTGACCTCATTCTTTGGGCACATAACATTGCTGAACCTCGACCTGACCAACTGCATGCTTGTACAGTAGGCACTAGGCATGATGGGTTCGTCACTTCAGCCGCCTCTCAGGGTAAATCTGGACTCATCAGACCACATGACCTTCTTCCATTGCTCCAGAGTCCAATCTTTATACTCCCTAGCAAATTGAAGCCATTTTTGCCTGTTAGCCTCACTAATAAGTGGTTTTCTTAAGGCTACACAGCTGTTTAGTCCCAATCCCTGAAGTTCCCTTCACATTGTGCATGTGAAAATGCTCTTACTTTCACTATTAAACATATCCCTGAGTTCTACTGTTGTTTTTCTACGATTTGATTTCACCAATCGTTTAAGTGATCGCCGATCACGATCATTCATTTTTTCCGACCACATTCCTTCCTCAAAGATGATTTCCCACTGGCCTTCCACTTTTGAATAATACATTGGACAGTTCTTAACCCGATTTTAGTAGTTTCAGCAATCTCCTTAGATGTTTTCTCTGCTTGATACATGCCAATAATTTGACCCTTCTGAAATAGATTAACATCTTTTCCATGACCACAGGATGTGTCTTTCAACATGGTTGTTTAACAAATGAGAAGCTATTCACAGCATCAGTTAGGGTTAAATAACTTGTTGCCTGCTGAAACATAATCACCCCTACAATAATTATCCAATGGGAGGCTCTTACCTATTTGCTTAGTTACATCCAGGTGGTCAACTTTCTTTGGGCTCTGTGTGGTCTCACCTCAAGACTTGGTCTCGACTGCCTTGACTCTTCAATGTCTTGGTCTTGACTCAGACTCCATCTAGGTGGCCACATTTCTACCCAGATGCCTCAATTTGACGATCCAAATAAATAATTTTCAGAATTCTTTTCTTCTCGTTGGAAGTTAAGAAATCTTTCATTTATTTGCACAAGTATATATTGTTTCCTCATAAATAAATGCTCATTGTAAATAGTTTTTATATGATTTTTTTATGATACTGTATTTAATTGATTGACAGGACAACGCACATTGATGCACAGTGCACAGTGAGAGTGATTAATGTTACTTTCGGTGACAGTCGTGTCGATTACCCGTAGATGTAGTGCCCGATGCGCCAGTGTACCTTTTTGAAAATGTTGCTGTGTCATCTTCACTGGGATTCTCTGGACACCATTTGGGTTTGGTCCAGCTGTGTGGACAGAGATGTAGAGCTAATTGATTTATCTTGGCTGGGAAGGACTGATTGCAGGAACAATCTTGTGTCCTTCTCGCTGTAGGCTATAGACAACTGGCACTAACATACTGGCCTTTTTCATGTTGTAAATACTTCAACAGTTATAGAGTATTGGATGTTGGTATTCATATCACTATTACAATATAAAAATATTTATAGGCATATAAAGGTTTGGGTATTTATTTTATTACTCTATATATTGAAATAATTACTGGTCTTTGTTGGATATCTATTGTAAGGTTTTAGATAAAGGAGAATTAGTCATAAAGATGAAAAGGAGTTCCTTTATTACAGAATAAGTTGCTCTGAAGCAAGTCTTCCCACAGGAACCAAAGTGAATGCCTGTTATCTGTTCCCTAAAGAGAGGACAAAAAGGAGAGGAGGGTGGATGATGTGTGTGTGTGTGTGTGTGTGTGTGTGTCTGTGTGTGTGTCTGGTGGGAGGAGGTACTCATGCAGCTATCCAAACTCATTTTAAAAAATCGGAACTTCTTTTTCTTAAGTCAGCATTTCGAATCAGACCGTGTCTGCACCCAATTAACGTGCCATTTTGTGAAACGATAAATTTACAAATTCGACATACAGCGCCTTTTTTGCAGCAGAGATAGGGCCTAGCATAAGGGAGAGAAGATTTAAGAGCATTTCGCAGTGTCAAACATCTAAACCCATCGGGAACCTCGGCACAATTAGAGCAGGGTGAAGAGGAGGAGGAGGAGGAGGAGGAAGGGGAGGAGGACGAAGGGGGGTGCCAATGAGGATGTTCAGGCGGACGGCCTTATTTCTCTCTTACAGTAATGTGGTTATTGCGGGTGTCGCGGGTGATCCTTTTAAGCGGTTTGTTTGCGGGGATAAAAAGCGCATGGAGGAAATAAACTTAGTTCTGGCTTAAATCTGCAAATCCTCGCTGGTCATGGAAGATGATCCCAATTTGCTTCTGAGCAATGCTGTCAGATCTGACAATAATAAAAAAATTAAGATTTTAAGCACCAATTATGTTCGATTAATGTTGGAGCGCATGGCCTGTGCAACAGCAGGCAGATGTTCGGGCTCTCTTGATCGCTTATTTCACCTGATGAAGTGTGTGTACCCCATGCAACAGCCATAAAACATTGCTTAATCCTTTCTCATGTTTACTTGTATCTGCACTGCAATCATGCCATAAAGTGATTACCACATTGACTCAATTGCCATCAAATTGGAATCTTTAGATGTGCGTGACATTTGCCCTAATTGAGGTAAATTTTAATTCGACATTCCTGACAATATTTATTTAGAATGTTTTAAGAGTAAAAGACTACTGATAGGGCTACATTCTATTCTGGATATAAAATAACAACATTGAATCTGTTTTCCACCAGATTTAGTTAGTTGCAAATCCTTATTTCATCACTATCCACCTTCCTTTCAGCATATACGTCGCTTTTAAATGACCCTTAGCTGGGCAGCCAACTAGCTAGAGTTTTTTTGCTAGCTGAGGTATTACTTATCCTGAGTTGCTGCCTGTGTACTACATACAGTACTGTTCAAAAGTCTCAGACTCCCTATTGTTTCTAGGTACAACTTTTATTACTGATTTTATTTTGAGTTCTGCATTATTGACTCAGTACAAAAAGATTTTATATAATGTCACTTTTCCAACCAAAAAATTAAATGTTACACAAAAATGTTTGTATGTCAGTAACAAAAGCACCACATTACACAACAGAGCACTTTTCAGACAAAAACCATAATGACAGCTGCTGGTTTTTGAATGAAAAAAAAAGAAGTGTGACCATCAAAGTCTCCAGAAGAGCTGTGGCGGTTTCTCCAAGACATTCAGTAAAAGCTAATTTTCTTTATAAAGCTGCACACATTGTACCTGGGAACACTATTTAAGCAAAAAGGCGCACCAAATACTAACTTCCTTTAGTTTATTACCGTTTACTGCACTTTGTAGTGTTTTATAGAGACGCTCAGTAAAACTTACCAGCTAATTACTGTACAGTACGATGCAGAAGTCTTAGGCACATGCAAAGACTCGCTGTAAAGCAAAGATACCTTCGAAAATAAAGTTGAAGTTGAAGATGTTTCTACATAAAAGAAAACACTATAAAGTCAGTAAACAGTAAAAAACTAAAGGGGGTCAATAATTATTGTGCCTTTTTCTTAAATAGTGTTACCTGACACAATGTGTGCAGTTTTATAAGGAAATTAGCTTTAAGTTTTACTAAGCATCTTGGAGAATCTGCCACAGCTCTTCTGGAGACTTTGACTGTCATACTTACTTTATTTTTTGCATACAAAACCCAGCAACTGTAACTGACATACACACATTTTGTGTAACATAAATATTTTTTGTTGGAAAAGTAACATTTGGAAATATAAAATCATAAAAAAACATCAATAACAAAAGCTGTACCTAAAAACAATATTGTGCCTAAGACCTTTGCACAGTACTGTATATCTATTGCTTAATCACATTTTAGACTCTTTGTTATACACTAAGTAGAACACAATGTCAGATTTGACTACAGGAACAGAAAATAAAGCATGCCAAAAAGGATGAACATATTTAAACCCCTTTTCAGTCAGTGTGGAGTCATATGCCTACAAAGTTTAGCAAACATACATTTCTAAAGGCTTGCACCAGGAGGATAAAATAGTTCATGGGAAATGAAACATCCAGTTTTGTATGGAAATGTCAAGAAAATTCATTTTGACAGTCACACTGTTACTGTGCTGATCATTGTGTCTTCCGCTAATGCAGCTAACAAATGAAATGGAAGTTTCACCCCTCCAAACCCATACACACAGACACACACACATAAATTGAATAAAAGTACAGGTTGTGAGTCACTTGTGCATTTGAAAAATAAGATTGATAAAACGAAATCAGTGGACACTGTTGATCAGACTGATTTCATTCTAAGCCGTTATTTGTTGCCTATACTATCATTCCCCAATCCCACGGAGCCTGAGCATCCACACTGACAGCTCCGCGAACCTTTCAACATTAGAACTCAATGACAACGCCTCGGAAAGAAAAAAAAGGATTAAATACTTTGACAAGATTATTCCACTGGCACCATAAGGAACATAACAGCTGTGCTGTGCAGTAACAACAGCACAGTAGAAACAGCGTCTCACCTATTATTTCACGGCACTTTACCCACATCCCTCTGATCAGCAGCACAAACAAACAGGAACACATGGAGATAAGGCCGCACAGCCAGAGCACAATGTGGTCTTGTTTGTTGTTCCATGCCATTGTTTGTCTTCTCCATAGCCTCGTGTTGATCTTTTCATTGTGCCAAAGTTTGCCTCAGATGACAATGTGGATGTCACTTTTCCTCAATGTCATCATGAGATGCATTAGGTAGTCTGGCAAATGAAATGAAGTGTATCGTCGGTAGGTGATAAACATTCCGATTGTCACTGATAGCAGTGAATATTTGACTAGCTAGGATAAGATACTAGTATACTGAGCTGATTATGGAAGTTACTGTAATGCTCTATGCTGACTTTTGCTAATTTGGTTATAGCAGATATATTTGGGTATTTGGTCATTTCCAGGGCTTAGGCATTAATTTATCAATAACAAAACAACAGCCTTGAAATTTCTCTCTCTCTCTCTCTCTCTCTTTAGCACTGATAAATTATTTATCCCTTACAGAAAAATCACACACGCATCATCATATGAAAAGTGATTGCATACTGAAAAATAATTTGAAACCGAAAGCAACATGTGGTGCATTTGTGAAAATAAATGAATTGTCTGTGCAATCACATGTGCATAAATACACATGCACTATACAGTATGTGTGTGCATATCTAAAAAGTCACCATGTGAAAAAGCCACATGCCTAAGTATTTATTCAGATGTAAAGTTCAGGTAACTTTGGTATAGGGGAAGTCCAAACCTGGATTTACTTTAATTGAGACACACAGCAATAAATTTTCAACTTTACTTGGTGTGAGTTTTATAGCGATTTACACTCAGGCAGTAGGAAGGTACGGTCTGAACCATGCCTATGATTTGAGAAAATAGAAGACCAGGAAGTATAAATTACTGCACATAAATTGAGGTTTTCACTTTTCACTTAAGTTGATACTGATAATAAAAAGAAGTGTCTTTGAGGTCTCTAAAAGCACTATATAAATAAAATGTATTATTATTATTATTATTATTTAAAAAAAAAAATTTATTAAAAAATAAATAAATAAATTGAAGCATTTCCGTTATGGTCTCTCCAGTGTACGTAGTTACAAACTCATCGAGAACAAATCAGGTAAAACTACAAAATGGTTCTTTACACGTGTATATTTGATGTAGAAAAGGTCACATCAAGCAAAAAGAAATCTCAAGCAATACTGTGGACATTGATCAGTTACCTATTATCACAGTTTGCACAGTTAACAGAGTAATTTAATAAATCGCTGATGTGAAAAGTATATTGAGTACCTTATTCTATACGAAAGCTATGAGCAGTGAGTTTACAGAAAAATTATAGCTTTAATTTCTCCTGATATTAGGTACAGAAATGAATTGTTGTTTTTGAACAAGTCCTAATGTATGTATATTGTTTCTTTTATTTTTAAGTATCTTCTCTTGTAGCTGACTGTAAAGGATCTCAGAAGAAATATTGATTTTAGTATTAAAATAAAAATTTTAAATACCCATGGTACTAAAAATTTCTGTTAAATATTTTAAAGATGTACAATTAGTCAGCATTTAACAATACAAATTATAATAATAATAAGTTGGCCGTAGTAATTATGAACTAACAATTTGAAACAATAGTCTACTCTAACTCAAAACCATTAAAAAAATAATAAAGATATCACTGTCAGTGAACGCTCCAGAAGGAAGTGTTAGAAATACTCTGCCACATGTATTTGTAAGGTTTTTTTGGCAGCAACTCATGTTTGCCTTGAAGAGTCCCTGGCACTGTTGAAAAGGCAGCAGGATGCTGGACCCACTGGAATCCTCGTTTGAATGCCTGCATTCAAAAAGGAGCGAGCGCCCTTCACATGGCATCACGATGGCCACGGCCAGTCATCTGACAGCCGGATCTCCCTGAGACAGCTGCTGTCTTGTGTGGTCTCCTACAGAAGATGGCATCCACATATAGCTATGTCCTGTCCACCTATCCGCATGTTAATGGAAAATAAATCACTGGCCTTCCAAGCGGATATTCTGCAGGTTCTGGCTGCAGAAAACACAGGTCATCATGTGATTGTGTTTTTTTTAATGATGAGGTTATTATTGTTTTAAATCAATGTTGAGATATTATATTTATGTAAATGGGGTTGCCTATGATTTAATATGATTTAAAATTCTACTATTATAAAATGTTTTAATGCATCTTGTCACATTTGGATTCCACATGTGGCAGCTTGTTTGTTTGTTTGTTTTTAAGCGTAAGTAAAATGATGTACCTTGGCTTCAATGCATGCACAGCAACTATTCTATAACTATTTTACAATGACTCTTGAAACTGACCTGGTATTTCACTGTCCCCTTTCTGAATTATGTGGAACCTTTGCACTTCCTTGATGAAGACTGACGATTATCTATATTTTTACAAAGAATTTCCCTTTTGCTCCCCAATTTGATCATCGATCAATTTCAGCAACCAATAGGGAAGTATAACACCCTCAGAGGAAAGCGCCATCCACCTGCTTCTGTATACGCAAGCACACGGAGTCCACAAATGGCTAATGTCACTCTGATTGGCAGGAGTGAGAGAGTATGGAACCATGGAACTTGCTGCTAGACCTGTGGTAAGAACTAGACTTGTGTGAAGAAATTACATTTAGGCCCAAAATAAATGTTTATTTAAAACTTGATTTGCAATGTATTTGAATTGTATTTTATATCTTTAAAAAGCTCTGATTATGGAGAGCTGTGAATTAAGTAATAGAGAACCAAAACCAGAAGCAATAGAGAACCAAAATGCAACTCAGAATCTATTTTTTCCTCACCCTTACTATGTAATCTGATCATGATGCCAAATTTAATCACACATGTTATGGAGGAAATTTGAAATATTTACCCTGTGCGTGCAAAACCAAGGTGTACCAAGTGGTTTTGACAATCATTTGGAATGAAGTATATTTGCTTTTTCCATGAATCAATCTTATTTTTGTATCTCACGGGATTTTCTGAAAATTTCTAAATCTGCTACAGAGTGGGTTTGTATTCGGCGCTCAACCTCCACGGTAAGATACTAAAAGCTCTGCTGTGATACCACTGTAAATACATGACATACTGAAATACCTAAAGGACTATTATGCTGGGACAATTTTCGGAAGAGTGAAGGCACTAAGTTTCCAGTGAGATTTTATTTCCTCCATTCTATCTTAATATGGAGCAACCGTAGTGCAAGGAGAGGAAAAAAAGGCTTTCAGACATGTCTCGCAGCCATATAGATGGGTTCAGCATATAAAAGTTAACATAGCATATAATTCCCTCACTCCCCTCTCCTCTCCTTCCCTGTGGGTGTGTGGAGAAAATAAGCATATTATCAAATTCCGCATAATTTCTTATATGTGTGAAATGGCCACCTCTTCTGGGAACATGGGCCCTAATGATGAGTGGCAGCCTTTTTGGCTTCTGTGGCCGAGGCTAAGGAGCACGATGCACACCAGACCCAGATGTTGCTAACATTTCCACCAATTAAAAGCACAGAGGTGACTGTCTCACCAAAATGAGCACCAAGTACCAAGGAAAAAAAATAAAAGAGTGGCCTTGTCAGACAGAGTTTCTTTAGTAAAAGTCTCTAGAGGGACATCAGAGTCTGATGAAGAATGGAGGATGGGGGAAATTACAGGGTCTCGTTGCTTGGTTACTTGGCAATTTGGGAACTTCATCAACTTCCAAAAAAGAAAGAAAAGACACAAGAGGGGAAAAAAGATTCCTCCCAATTGCCTCGCACAAGCTGGGCACATGGCACTATGCTGGAAACACACTATCCTTTGTGTGACACTGTAATGTGTCCCTCCTATTTCCTGTGCTGAAGCCACTGACGCGTGTCCTGCTCTCACTGCCTCTTCCAGTCTGCTGGAAGTACTTATTTGTCATTTCCTCACCGGACTGGGGGAGACTCAATTCCATTCTCCTGACAGTTGACCAAGTGAAGGGTAAAATGATGAGGGGCTTCCAAAGTAAACACATTAACTTACTTTTCAGAGGGGAAAGAGACCCTAAAAAATGGCCACTGTCCGCCTATGCATTGTTAAAAAAGAATCCCTTGAAGAATGATGATCATCTCTACCAGGGGGCATTCATTTTCAAACAAATAAAAACACAGGAACACAACAATGTTGTTCAAGGTTACTTTAGATCTTTTCTTCTGATTTAAGGCAAGTCTTGTGTAGAGACATTTGTGGGGATTTTATATCAGTGATGCCTCGTTTTCACATAATTTCTATTCTTCTAGCATTTTTTTTAACAGGTGCAAAGCACTTTTCACAACCAACCTCATTTCTGTGAAATCACGATCACCCGAAATACAACAAACAACATCTCAAAAGAACATTGACCCATATTGTTTAGCCTAGTCCTTGTTTTGCAGACAGGACATTGTTAGAGTTGTGAAATTCATTGTGGTCTCGCTGAGGCCTCCTCCTCTCCATCGTCCTCATTAGGCCTGGAGCAGGGTTTGGGATAATGAGAAAGCAGAATCGAGGGTGGTGGCGTGGATTTGGCGGCCACTGCGAGGCAGCTCCAACATCCACATCCTGACAGCTCTTTCTAGATGATGGGCTGAGCGTAATTTGACGGCCTTGTGTATAAGTACACCATATTGTTTGGGAATTAAGTGCAGCGTCAAGGCCTGTAATTACACGCTTACAATAACGGGTTTTCAGAGATGCTGGAAATAGCTTGCAGGGTTCCGGCCTATGTTCCAGCCGCCGGCGAACTTCATAGCAATGGGCCGTGCTGACTTTCAAATGTCAAATGGTTCTTATTTTAGAAACAAAGCGCCTTCTTTTACCGCTTGCTGATGTGGGAGGGCAGAGGCCTATTGTTTAAGTGTTTCCTGATTACATTTACAACAAGAGACACAATGTGTGATCATTGCCACAGGAACTACCGTGTGAGAGGGAAGGGGCTGGGTGAATAATATTACACTACACAACCAACCACGGAATCTATAGTTTAAACATCTGCTTGGGAAAAATGCCGTAATAAGCACTTTTGGGGTCCTTTTACATGCATTTATGTGTATTTGAGAAAGAGGGATTTATAAAATGACAGAAATATATGAAAGAAGAAATGACCTGGCTGATAAGTAGTCTCATCTAGTAAGGTGATGGAAGAGGGTGGTAGTCTAGGTGTGTCGTCTGACTGTGTTGTCATTGGTTTGAGTGTTTCTAATAGGCTCCCCAGGCAGTACTTCTCCCAGAGACATAATCAGTCAGCGAACACTCTTCTCCCCTCGGCCTAGGCCAGCACAGCTTCAGGCCAGAGAGAGGCGGCTCTGTCCAGTCAAATGGCCTGCTGGGACGATCCACACCACCCCCTTTTAACAGAATGCCTACGGCCCTCAATGACTGGACAAATTCAAGGACACCTAGCAATAGACACAGAATAGCTTGTTTAAATTTAACCAAATCAGGTGTACTGCTCATGTTATTTCTAAGATATACAGGTGAGAAATATGAGACTGAGTATAGGGACAAACTCAACACAGCCATAGTCATTCCAACAACCATTACACACATTGATGAGATCAGTGTCTTTGTTACGTGAGGTAATTTTAGGTCAACCTGCTGGAATAATTAATTCATGTTCTACACTATAATACTCTATATAAGCTGCAACAACTGTAGTCAATTCTCCTGCCTTGATCCAATGATGACACTCCACCAATGCTTATTATTCCATGATGATGTAGAACTATTCTTGGAGGTAACTACTAATGCTACATGCAATATGACAGTTTTCAGTGGTAGATCTCAGTGCACCAAGGTAACCACATAAAGAAAGGTGGGTGCCTGACTGTACAGCTTGTCACCGGGTTCACAAAGAGTTCAAGCAACCATAATGCAAAGCCTGACCTCAAGCCTCAGCCTCATTTTAAATTGAAAGCAGTAGAGATGTTCAAGCCAATAATAAGCAAACAAAAAACAACTTATCACAATACACTTTATAACACAGTGAGAGATATAGTGGAGCAATGATTCTCCCCTTATTTTGGATGGATAATCTTGGTAAATCTGGAAAAATCTTGTTTCTTTCATAGTTCACATTTTATTTCTAGACTAGACTGCACAAGAAGAACCATTTAAATGAGTCAATCATGGATTATATTTAATAATTGGAGAAATATGAATAAATTCTGTATTTTATTATGCACCAAGAAAAAAAAAAACAGAAACCTTGTTTTCCCATTTTCATTTTGAAATGAAAAACGAATGAGCACAACATCCACAGACCCAGACTGTGTCCCCAATACATTTAATAATAGGGCACTCATCTATTTAGTGTGTACTTGTGTCTTTTATATCAAGGCTTGTGTAACCAAAATCAAAATGTCAACATGACCTGTACTTTCTTCAGCCTCAAAAAAGGAAAAGGAGGGTGACACTGCTCCATCTACATGCTGAGAAAAGACTTACATAGTAATTATATACTCACATCATATTTTTTGTTGATTCACCAATGACAGGGGCGCCTACACAACTGCACCATATGGAAGATCTGTTTCTCCTGGGCTGGGTGATGGTATTAACTTAAGGAATGGAATTAGTTTACCAAATGCAAAGTAAAAGCCTGTTGCAATTTCAGGCCTCTGAGTAAATGAGCATAGACACATAGGCAAACGAAACCAGAGCAACATGGATCACTTGTGGTTTCCTCACAACAGGAGGAATCGTGGTCGACTCAGTGCAGCGATTCTTCCCACAAAACCCCTTCATCATCTTGGAAAGGCTCCTGTTCATTCAGGATGCATTGTCTCTCTTCTTTAGGGTTTATGGTTGATACATATTCTAGTATTACACATTTATGTACATATGGGAGCATTGTACAGTGGTGAAGCACAATACACGACTGAGAAAATAGGTCTATTTGTATGTTCTAATTATTATGCCACTAAAGTCCACCCAGACTTTCTTAGTGTCTGCTGGAGTGACTCATGAACTTGGCTCTAGAATGGACATGGCCATGTACTTCTCTCAGGAAGGTCGCCATGTCTGCAAAGTGGGTCAGCAGTAAAATATTCATGTTGCGGATGGTTCGGGACCAAACCTCTAGACCAGAAGCCTCTGATCCTGGAGCCAGGGGCCCACTCATTAGGCTTGGCTTGTCATATGATCACGTTGTCATGGGATCAGGTGACAACAACTGGATACACATCATATTAGCTTGTTTTTTTCACATGAAAAAGAGCCACTTGTCTAAACCACAAACTGCCATAAATGATTAGGTCCACCGTTTCAAAATTGTGTACTATAAGGGAACTTCTGGCCCTTCGATAATGCAGCCGAGGGTATTTTTAAACACCCAGTAAATCAAAAGTTTCCATATTTGGTTAAAGCAAGTTTTAAATTTGCAAAGGCCATGCTAAGATTCCGACATATGCACTGCAATGAAGTAGAATGGATATTGCAACTAGCATACTTAACGGTTACAGGCGATTTCACTGCAACAGTCTCACCATTCAAATTAGATTCATCCATATTGTATATTTATGTTCTTGCCACTTATCATGCGATTTCCCATTGACAGAATAACATTTATGCACTCATGTATGACATTTGAAATACAGTATGACTGTCGTCAGGGACTGGAAAAATTCTGAGAAATTATAGTAAATTATAAACGGTAAGAATTTAACAAACATTTAACGCTTTAACCGGTAAATTAAGTATTGTCATGTTGTCATGTGAAAACTAAAAATTCTATACTGTTAGAAGCGAGTACTGCCTACAACTCCATTGAATCTGTAAGTTTGCATGTGTCATATGGACAGCTAACACTATGAAGTTGCTATTGAAGCAATCAGAAGTAAAATATCATATAAACCTATCATCCGGAGATCGTGAGTTCGAATCCGGGTGATGCTATAGCTGCCCATAGCCGGGAGCCGAGAGAGATTGGCCGTGCTCTCAGGGTGGGAGGGGCAGCATACGCTCTCCCCCTATGTCAATCAGCGCGACACTGTCCAGTCACGGCTCCCAAAGGTTGCATGAGCCGCAGTTCGAAAAGAAGTGGCGATTGGCGTCACGTGTGGCGGAGGAAGCACGCGAAGGCCTTGCCCTCCCGGACTGGCAGTTCGTCATGACAAGGGGGGAAACACTGACGGGTGGGAATTGGAGACGACTAAATTAGGGAGAAAAAAATCGGGGGGAAAAAAGAAAATAAAATAAAATAAACCTAAATACATTTATTACTAACAAGAATTACTTCCGTTAGCAACCAGAATTGAAGCTAGTCTAATCTCGAGTTGGCAAAGAAAATAGGCAAAATCACCTGAACACACTCAGAGTCCACTTTATTTTATACGAGCCAAGACCTTCAGTTAGTGTTCACATCAAACATCAGAGTGAGCAAAGTGCGACATCCTGTGAAAGAGATAAGAAAAGAATGACCTGATCTGACCTGATAGGAAGTCTATTGTAACTCTAATAATCACAGCCATGGAGATGAGCTACAACGGCAGAAGGTCACATGAGGTTCCACTCCTGTCAGCCAGGTGAAGATGGGAAAAAGTCATGGTGATTATTTTTCTAACTGTTCAGTTTAGGTGAACCCTTGGCCATGACAGCCTCGGATTCCTGTTCTTGGATGAAAAAAGTGGAACCTGAAGTGGTCTTTTGCTATTGTCTCAAGGTTTGGAATTTTATGCATGGCGAGATGCCTTTCTGCTCACCACGGCTTTACAGAGTGATTATACAGTTCGGTACGTGCTATATCCTTCCTGGCAGCTCAAACCAACCCACAGAATTGTATCCACCATTCTGTTCAAACTCTAGAGACTTTAGTGTGATTAGCAGTTTCTGTAACACCAGCCCTTCTTGACCCAACAACCATGTCACCGTCAAAGTCACAGAGATCACACTTTTTCCCCAATTCTTTTTTTTTTGGGGGGGGGGGGGATTTTTCTCCCTAATTTAGTCGTCTCCAATTCCCACCCATCAGTGCTATTCCCCCCTTGTCACGACGAACTGCCAGTCAGGGAGGGCGAAGCCTTCGCGTGCTTCCTCCGATACACGTGACGCAAGCCGCCGCCTCTTTTCGAACTGCAGCTCATGCAACCTTTGGGAGCGGTGTAGCGTGCTTGGAGGAGAGTGCTTTTTCCCAATTCTGATGTTCTTTGTGACCATTAACTGATGCAATTGACCTGAATCTGCATGATTTTATGCTTTGTGCTGATGCTTTGTGAAGATTGACTGATTAGATAACTGCATGAATGTGCAAGTATATAGGTGTTCCAAAAAATGGATTGTGGAATTGTGGAGTGTGTAGCTAGTTAATGTTAGTAAATTAGTGAAACCAGGCAAAGAAGACACCGCAGTTGATATGCTTACACAAGTATACTGAAACATTTTAATGAGATAGAGCTTATCAAGTCCCATACTGCAGTCTGGAAGCTTATCTGTCTTCAAATGCACATGGAACTAACTACATGACAAGATCACAGCAGATGATGACTTGGAACATTTCTTAATTGTTTTTTTTTTTTTTCAAATTATACACTTGATTGGATTCTTTAAACAAAAAAAATGTATAGAAAATGTGCATGAGCCCATTCCACTGACAAATAGTGTACAGTCATTGAATAGACGAGAGACCTCGGCTTGGTGGGTAGCATCGTCGCCTCACAGCAAGAAGGTCCCGGGTTCGATCCCCGGGTGGGGCGGTCTGGGTCCTTTCTGT
>JAOVVG010000029.1:8987137-8998535 GCA_028566375.1 Leptodoras nelsoni
ATATATTAGAAAATTATAATAATATTGAGGTCAGTGGAGTTGGACACTGCCAGGAAGCCAGCGGACACATGACTCAACCGGTTCAGGAAAAATAACGCTATTGAATCAACACAGGTCCATGGGTGAATATACATGTATCTATGTACAGAGACACTCGCACAAACACACACACACACACACACACAGAACACGAGGAGGGTAGGTGACAAACAGTGCCCAAGTGTCCAGCTCAAGCTGATAGTATAAAATCAGAAGCATCAGAAGCAGATTTTTATAAAACCATTATGAGTGTTTATTCCTCAACAGCGTCTACGACATGGCAAATAATTTAATCTAACAATAAACAATGATGTTTCTTGTGAGATTTTGACTTCTGATTAAAATGCGAAATTGATTTGTTAAATGTCAACTGAGAGTTTGATATTTGCACAGAAAACAGGACAGTTTAGCTATTAAGCTGAAATTCCTTATGGTATTTGAGCGTTATAGCTCCTTCACATTTGTAAATGACATCAACCTGAAATGACAAGGAGCAAATTTTCAAGTCTAAGTAATATATAGATGTATGCAGGTTTGGCATCAAGGGCTAAACAGCTATTTATCCTGATATTCTAACACTTTGTAGTACTTCACAATATTCATGGGGACAAGACTATGAAGTAGATTTCTTGACTGTACAGAACTTAAATTCATACTTTATGTTTTTGGAGTTTGCATTTCACCCATAGTTTCAAGTCTTCTGCATGAATTGCTTCCATACCAACATGGGAATAATGGGACACTCTCACACAGTGTCTCTGGTTTTCCTCTGTCTCAGTCCTTTTCTCACTTTCTCCATCATCCCTGTCAGAGGACTCTTCAAGTATTTACCCATCATGACGGCAAGTCTTCTGAAGGTATGAGAAACCAAAAGTAACTGTAGTGCCCCACTTATATGCTTGCTATGGTGTAGCATTGTCCCCAGATTCCTTAGCCTTCAGTAAGCCTGTTTTTCCTTAACCCACTTCCTAAAGACATTCATATGCATGTGTTGTATGTTTTTTTATCTTAGTGTGTGAAGGTGTGGGCTTGGGTTCGTTTTCCTTTTTTTTCCATCTCTTTGTTCAGATGATACAGCATTCCCAGCATTTTCTTTTACTCTATGAAAAATATTCACATAAGAACATGAAAATCAAAAACAAAGCAAGGGGAAGGAGGCACATGCATGCCTGTCTAGGTTAATTAGCTACATGTTGATTAAAATTCAGTGCTTTTAAACCTTATGCTCTTGGTAGCACTAACTTGCATTGAGAGTGGATACATTGTCTTCATTCTTAATTGCAGACGAAAATTAGCATTCAGATTACTTAGAGGAGAAGTGGAGTGTAGACTGAGAGGGAAAATAAAGGCAGCATCAACAAACGCTGATATGGAAGCACATGGGAAGAAGACTTACATGCAGGAATTGTAGACATATCCTATTATGACTAAAGCTTGCAGTGGACTCACTGGCTACTTGGAAACAAGATGGACTGGATATATTTATGGTTCATTTCATTATTTATTGGTAATAAGTTGTGCTGGGGAAAAAAACAAGAATTATACAATCAGCCCAAACATTTCAGAGAATTGAATCGTTGTATTTTCTGACAAATTAAAGAAGATTGGGATTCTTTTTTCTTCATTAAAGTATATATCATTCAATGTTATTTACCATTTACCCTCAATGTCTACAAAATGTGACATAAAGAATGTGTGCAGCATGTGACACATCCGTGGCTAGCGGTAATGAACGACAGCCCTCACAGAACGCTGCTCCAGCCTCAGCTCTGACTCACTCAGCCGACTAATAAAGATGACACCTGACAGCTAACAATGCTCGTCAAAATCCCTGCAATTCCTCCAGAAGACAAGAAGCTGGGTGTCTGCTTTCTCCTTCCCTCCCCACATCTGTCTGCCAGGCCTCTTTCTCTCTCTTTTTCTTCTCAATCCTTTTTCACTTCTCTTTGTCTCGGAGAACATCTTGAGGAGAACAAGCCATGTTTTTTCACGCTTGGCCTCTGACTAGTCCAACCATTTGGTGTACCATCAAAAGCTCCATTACTGACAGCTGTCACTTATTTGGCCCCTGGAACCAGTTGGAATGGAGAGAGAGAATGCCGTGCAGCCTAGTCATACACAAGCCACGGGGCACCTGTCGCCGGGCATGTCCGCACACGGGCAAACAATAAACAGTGATTAAAAAAAACAGAGGGGTGGCTGTTGCTTCAGCTTTCTGTTTTTTTGTTTTTGCCCCAGTGCTACCCACTCACACCCCCGCTCAGTATGAGCGCCAACCCCCAGAAATCACTACTGTGGTTGGCCACAGGGCCCTACCCAATCTCGCCTGCCCTGAAACCACATGAGGGTGTGGTTCCGGCTGGGGACAGGGAAGCCATTTATTTTGGGTGCATCTCTTCAGACTGACTCATGTGTTGACTGGAAAACTGGCCTTGTGCCTCCAAACGAGATCAGCATTCAATGGGATATCAGTCCATTGCCCTTAGAGGCCTCTTCTTCACTGGTTAGTTTTGTGTAAACAATTCAATAGCCTGAGTGTGACAACACAAGTGATAAGTTATGCTATATATTATACAAACCCCATTTCCAGAAAAGATGGGACAGATTCTAAAAATGCAATAAAAATCTGTAATTTGTTAATTCAATTGACGATTTATTTAAGAGATATACGGACAAAGAAAACATTTTCAGTGTTTTTAATGATGAATTTAAATATACAAAACCAAATGTAGAAATTGAGGCTTGCAACAAACACAAAAGACATGTTGCTGTCAAGACAACGTCTTTACCCAGGACAATGCCAGGCCTCATTCTGTACGAGTTACAACAGCGTGGCTTGACAAGCCTGCCTGCAGTCCATATCTGTCTCCTATTGAATGTATGGTATGGTGCATCATGAAGATGAGAATCATGCAAAGGTAACCACAGACTGTAGGGCAGCTTTTGTTTGTTAAATAAAGGTTCAAGTGAATTAACAAATTACAGATTTTATTGCATTTTTAGAAAGTGTCCTAGTGTTTTTGCAAATGGGGTTTGCACATAGAGTATTATCACAGCACATTATTATAATACAACCTACTATCAATGTCAAACATGCCCATAATCTATAAGCAAAAGGAAACTGATTACTATACTAATTACTATACTAAGCATTTCAGCGTTTCTCTTAAGATAAAAATGAAAAATAGAGTTTAGTAAGATAGGGAATGAGCAAGAGTAATGTGGGAATGTGAATAAGTGCTGTGGGTACCATCAGACGCAACAGCAGATGCTGAAGGCATTGTGCTATCTCACAGCTTTGACAAGCCTGCTGCCATGAAAGCATGTTCTTCAAATAAAAAAGAAGACCCATAGAACTGTGTATTTTGCTTTGCTTAGCAGTTTTAAACAGATCTAGATAATGAATCAAAGCAAAAATTGTCAAATCATTATGCATGATGCAGTCAGTTTTTCGTCTGGCATTCGCTTAAACACACAAATAATAAATAATAATAAAAAAAAAATGCTTAATGCACATAGTATCCATATTCATTTATGATAGCTTTCCAGAGTAGAGTTAGTGTCAGTAGATTATTCAAAAGCCATGTGTGATGTTCTGGCTTGATTTCTATTCTCGTTACTGTGAGTAAAAATATTTGTTCTGCATCAGCTTCAGAAACATTTATTCAACGTTTTTTGGTTGGTTGGTTGGTTGGTTGGTTTTAATGTGTGTGTGCGCGTGTGTGTGCGTGTGTGTGTGTGCTTCATGGGTACTAGTCTGGAGAACATTAGCTCTTGAGAGCCACTGACAAAAGGTCTTAAACATAAAGCTTCACAGCTGGAACATTCCAGATGGCAGAAGCAGTCAATAAAGAGAGGGGTGAGAGGCCCATAAAAACACATAAAAACATAAAACTCACCACCATAAAAACAGACCAAAAACTCTAACAAGGCGGTTATTTATCTGCCTGGCAAGCCAATGCTGGAGTGTCCATTCAAAACCATTGGCTTTAAATTAATTCTTCCTCAATATAATGTTATTAGAGGATGGAGGCTTTTTTCAATTTTGCATAAATAACTGCCCACATTTGTGTGTGGTAATTCTATTGTTATGACACGATATGACAATAATGCAACATTATTGAAATTCTTAGGAATGCAAGGAAAATTATACAGCATATCCATAGAGCAGTGACATAGGCTCCAATTGAGATCATGTGATTCATGGAAAATAAACACAGGAGACATGGAAGACTGCATGTTTGATGTTGGGTTATGATGGTAAAATGGGTGGGGGTGGGTTACTTTTTCTTTGGTCATATTGTCATATTCTATCATACATGTATGAATGGCTTCAAATGGCTTCACTTTCCCTTATGGAAAATGTGGCAGCAGCAGCTCTACATGAATTATCATTCCACGGTCTCGACAGTGCGGGGCTGATCTTGCACATCTTTTGGTTGGGGGAAGGCAACCCTGTGTGTAGAGATGCACACTTACCCATCATAGACAGGCTCTCCCGCTAACAAAAGGCAGACACTCTTTGCTTGCCTGTCCCCGCGCCTGGGACATGTGGCACGCTGACATTCCCGGCACCCACACTGGCAGGGGAACGTGCCAATTAGCGGCCATCTAAGAGAAGGGGGTTGCTGGCTGGGGGAGGCTCTGCAGAGGAAGGCTGGGTGGGGATGTATGGGAGGATGGATGGAGTTAGAGAGGGGTGGAGCAGTGGTACAAGCCCAGACCTCAGGAATGCCTCATGCTTAGACAGAAGGTGTAATTAGCCGGCTGTCCTTGGGTGTCCGGGCCACATCAACAGAAACCCCAGCCCATGGGTTTAGTGGCATTGGTGGACAGGGTTGTGACCTGCAGCGGCTCCACCCGACACAGTTGAGACACAGCAAAGGCAACCAAGTCTAAGCTTATGAAAGAGACTTCAGGGAAGGCTTTAACCAAGTCCATGCAATCTTTCACTGTCAGAGTCCCAACACCCACTCACTCATCATATTTACTCTCTCATTCATGCTAACATGCTTGGTAAATGCACAGATATATACAGATGCTCTTTGCTTGACAGATTACCTCCCTCCACCACCATACTACCCTCCACACCTCTCAAAAGTAAATTGCTGATTCTCCCTTGACAGCTGGTAGACAGTCCTTTAGGAGGACAGCAACCAGGGTGGGGGAGGCTTGGGCAGCCAGGCTGTCTACTCAGGCTTCTGGGCAAAATACACAGAGATTCATAATGGCGTTCCTGCCTGTCTTCCCTTGTGGTGCAGGTGCCCTAATGTGAGAAAAGCAGGAGATTGGGGTGAGATGAGTATGGCATGTGGGTGGGACAAGGATCCCCTCCAATTACTCAGGACAAGGCCAATCCACGATGTTCCCAAAACCTATGTCATTTTGAAACTAAAAAAGGACAAGGAAATATAGAAATAAATATTAGAGGGATTAGCTATAGAAAAAATTAAGAATTAAGTGTAAAAACAGTGTGACAATGATATGATTAAAAGGAGAAATTAGTTGGTGCTCAAATGGCAGTAACACAATTAAACATTGATCATTAGCAATGCACCCAGGTATCAAAGACAATTACTTTAAATAGGTAATTATTGAAGTACTCTGTGAAAGTTGGGCAATTATCCACATAATTGCACTACATACTGGAATTGCCATGTAATTATAATATAACCCTGGAAGAATGCCATCCAAAACTATTAGTAGTTTCTCACTGTATTGGCATTTAGTTTCAGCAGTTGAACTGTTCTGAACCTCCACCGCAGCATCCTCTCATCAGTGACCTAATTGAACAGCTGCTGGCTTGGCGGTCACTAAGGACATGCACCAACTGGGACAGATGTGTGCTGTGAGCCTGGTGCCCAGTGTCCAGTATAGAGCTCCTCACATGCCCCTAAAATGTCAAGTGCCATAGATCCTGCCAAATACACCACCTATAACTTGGTGGTGATCAAGCAAACCATGGTAGGAAGCTGACTTGACAAATATAGGACTAAGTAAATAGGTAAGTAAATAGTATAGCATCTGATGCTCATGCACGTCTACTTAATTTTAATTCAGCTTCAGCCAATTAAGAACGCTTCAATACAGGGTTACAGGATCTTATTGTGCAGGGCTTTGGAGGCTTGCTTGGAGCGAGGAAGACAGTTGTTTTTGACCAACCAGCTACCATTCCTCTCATTAAGTTCTATTAATCCATTTACACTTTACCGGTGCCTGACACAAAGCTTCTTACTGCTCACTCCTTTCCAAAGCTGAAATGACACAGTCACTGCAGGCTACATTGGAAGCCATGAGGTCATGTTGCTGATGATGGTGTTGGCTAAGGGTTTTGAGAGGGGACGGGTAGCGCCTCAAGGGCTACAGACGAGAGGAGAGAAAAGGAGAGGAGTGAAGGAGCAAGCCAGAGGGATTCAGGAGTGTGAGATATTCATTAGCAGAGTCAAGCTGACACACCCGCCCCCTCACAGCTTCTACCACAGAGCCTGATCTGGACCTGTTATCATCTGAGATCAGCAGTGTGGGAGTGTTCATGTAGGTAAGTGAACGAAGGCTATATGTCTACAGCATACAATCATTTTATAATAGTTCCCTCATGCCAACCCGTATGAAAAGTTAGAAAGGGCAAAGTTTAGAACAAGGTTTAGCAGTTGCATGGTTCATATAAATTCAATTAATTAACTCCCACATAGTGTATTTTAGTATAATTAATATACATTTTGTGTGAGGTACTGGGTTGGAACCTACAATATAGTCTATTAATTATTTTTTTCTGCAAGGCAGCCATTGTAATGGCAAATGTCAAAAGACAAGATAAAAGAAATAATCATAACACACACACGTTTGTATTGCTGTACAATAATAATAATAATAATAATTATTATTATTATTATTATTATTATTATTATTATTGTGATTGCAGCTAATTAAAGCTAACCCATACCCTAACCACAGTAATAAAAAATAATTTCTTGGCTCTTTTATTTTATTTTTGTTAAAATCTACAACAACAAAAAAAAACACTTTCCTTATAGGGACCAGCAAAATTACCACAGGGGGACATTTGGTCCCCACAAAGACACACGGACAGACACACATACACACATACAGACAGACAGACACACACACACACACACACATATGAAGGACTGCACATGAGCAGCTAGTCTAGCAAGAGCTTGTTCAGCAATTGAAGACAAATGCACCAGACCATCCCTTTGTGCACTGCCAATCCACATCATTGTTAGAAAACCACACTTCTTTTTTTTTATTAAAACCTTTACACAATGACAGTGGCTACAAAGTCAATCGCTGTCTGATTATCCTTTAGCAGCTTGCCATGGTGCTTGTTCACACGCTCTAATGAAAGTTGAAGATTGCCAATCTGAAGTGAGAATACTGTTATATTTTCAATATGAATTCCCAAATTGTCTTAGGAAAACAATCATGTTAAAAAACACAGCAGCATCCAAGCTGAGATTTAGATTCAATAAGCAACGAGCCAAGCTTTGTAGAGACTTAGTATTCTGTACTAATTTTTTATGAGTGTATTTTGAATGAATCCCTCATTCTTAGGGAGTTACTTGCATATTTTTAAGTTTTATTTGCTTGTCATATTACTGAGAAACTGCATAATTCACTGCTATAAGGAACAGCTTTACCTCTATTAAAAACTAGAGACTCCTTCTAGAAAACTTACATTTACATTTAAGGCATTTGGCAGACACCCTTATCCAGAGTGACTTATATTTATCTCATTTTATACACCTGAGCAGTTGAGGGTTAAGGGCTTTGCTCAAGGGCCCAACGGTGGCAGCTTGGTGGTGTTGGGGCTTGAACCCCCCAACCTTCTATTCATTAACCCAACACCCAACCACTGAACAACCCCTGCCCCAAAACTTCACCACTATCAACACTTACACATAAAATTAGAAGATATTAAAACATATTAATGTTTTAAAAAGTAATATATAGAATGTTGCACATTGTAGCTGACCTTCTGTCAGAGCTGCTATTATAGAAAATTAATCAGCACCTTCTGACCAATTAGATTCAAGAATTCAACAGAGATTTGAAAAAATGATTAGGTACGATAGTGAAACGTTCTCTGAAGAGAACAGAGACTTTCGAAACAGGCTATAAATGAGCCAAACATCATTAGCTCTACCTATGCCAAAACCACACAGCTTAGTACACTAATTAGACTCTTTCACCAGTTTCATCGTTCAATTTACTTGATGTACAGTCGACCTCCGGCATATTTGGTGTGTGATGAAGTTATTATGAGCTTCATTGCACTAATTTAACTTTTTTTTTTGTCCAAGGTCAAGCTTGACAAAGATGTAATGTGACCCTTGAAGCCTGGGAGACAAAGTCATGGATCACAAACCTCACACCTGATCATGAAGGACTAGTCTGAGACAGCCAGAGAGGACAATAACATGCATTTCCCAGACAGAAAATATACTCCGCTGATATGAATGAAAACTGATTTAATCTACAGACTTAATTCTATTTTAGAAGCAGAGTTTTTTTAAGAAAACTTTATCTCCTAGGGATAATAATGCTTATAGTATAATAATTCCAAATATTGATATTCAAAAATACCTTTGAATATTACAATCGGCCATTAACGTATTTAAGCTGCATATTGTTTAAAACCCACAGTCACTATGCACTGTAACACCCTACTGCAAGCAGCTCCATTTCTTCCCAGTGTGTAAGAATGTAGGGCGCTCCATGTTTTCTGCCCAGCCCTGGTACCTCTCCTCTTTGCGCTTATCTGGTGCTAGGGACCATGGGGAAGGACAAGTCCTGGCTGTCCTGGCTCTTGACAGAGGAAATAAATCACGGCGCACACCGGAGGATATCCTTCCAGGCTACAATCTGGGAACTTCATTATCCCGCCCCTGCCACCAATATTCCTATGCATATCGGCTGTGATTGGGCCCAGGCCCCGCCATAGTGTAGCCTATTTCTGTCAGCAGCTGAAGAGCGAGAAATCAGTCTTCCCACCGCAGACTGATAGAGCGAGGGCTTTGGAAAAGGATGACTTTGAATGAGCCAGGAAATCCTCTAGAAGACGCTGCACATGAAGAGATGTACTTGCAGAGGGAGATGGGAAAGACTAAGTGGGGGTGGGAGAGCAAAATGCGATATGAAAGAAAAGTCCTTACTAAGCTTGCTGACTGTGGCCCTAAAATGATTTTATTTGTTTGCAAATCGGGAATTACTAGACGAGTTTAAACATACATTCTTGACCTTCTAGGTTTCTGGCAAACTTACAGCCAGGGATTTGTTACACATTTGTTAATTCTGATCATTATGAGTAAATTCAGATACTTATTTGATTTGTGTTGTGTTTTAATGGTGCTCTTGAACATCTATCTCTAACCACTTACCACAATATATATGGAGCTTTTCAGAAGTAAGTGCTTATGTGTGTATGAGAGAGGATGAGAGAGATTGCATTGTGGAGCTCTATCATTAAAACCTTTTGCATTACATTTGAAGACACTAAGATGCAGCAGAATTTCCGGGCAGTGGTTCTGAGTGGATCGACCTGTGCTTGTACTCTACAGCTATTGATTGTATGTGTGTATGTGTTTATATGTGTGCTTGCCGTTAGTTAACTCTATAAGTAGCAGTTAATGCTGTTGTTAAGTGTGGAATAAAACATGACATGGTGTGCTGTACTGGGAAAATAATCAATGATAGAGTGGTGTGATGCAGCCTGACATAAAGTGGAGAATCAAATCCAAACCACCCTGAAGTTCCATAGTGACATGTATTATAGTTATATTTAATGTCACAGACCCTCCATAAGACCATCCACAAGACTCTCCTTATAGCAGATACAGTATAAACAGGAGGTCTCACTAGACTTTCTGTTTCCCATCTTACATGTATAAGATGAATGTTTACATAGTTTACATGTTTACAATAGTTATAAAGTCCCAACAAAAATGTTAAGAAACTGTTAAAAAATGTTAATAAAAAACTTGAACCCCATTACTGACTATATATTTTTATTTGTTGATGATCAAGTCTTTTTTTGTCTATTATGAGACTTTACATGGATTACATGGAGCATCTGCCACATAAGTCCTCATGAATTAGCTCTTACTATAGATTAGATTCAACTACATATTAGAAAAAGCATATCAATATAATAAAATTATCATTTGAATTACTACCTGCAGAACTCTCAGAGCTGCTGCTACAGAAAACTAATCAACACCTTCTCACCACTCAGATTAAAGAAGTCAATCGTGCTGCTTTAAATATACAGTATAATAAAAAAAAACATTCATACTTGATCTGGAAATATCTCCTTGCCTAAAATAAAGAACTTGGAAATGACCAGGAATGTACAGACTAATACAGATATATATAGTATATACAGTACCAGTCAAAAGTTTGAACAGACCTTCAACAAAATTCAGTGGTTTTTCATTATTTTAAAATGTTCTGCATTGTAGATTAATACTTAAGTCATCCAAACTATGAAGAAATACATATGGAATTATTTAGTAAACAAAAAAGTGTTAAACAAACCAGAATATATTTTATATTTTAGATTCTTCAAAGTAGGCACCTCTTGCTTAGTTGACAGCTTTGCACATCTTGGCATTTTCTCAGTCAGCTTTATGAGGTAGTCACCTGGAACGGCTTTCAGTTAACAGCTGGGCCTTGTCAAGAGTTCATTTCTTGACTTTCTTGCCCTCTTAATTTGCTGTAATGTGAGACCATCAGTTGTATAGGGAAGAGGTAGAGTTTACAGGTATACAGTGAATAGCCCTATTTGAGGAATGTTCTAATCCATATTATGGCAATAACGACTCGACTAATTAAGAAAAACGACAGTCCATCATTACTGTAAGAAATGAAGGTCAGTCAGGTGAGATGGTTTGGGATGACTTGGAGCGCAGAGTCAAGGCAAAGCAGCCAACAAGATCTCAGCACCTCTGGGAACTCCTTCAAGACTGTCACCATTTCAGGTGATAACCTCATGAAGCTGATTGAGAGAATGCCAAGATTGTGCAAAGCTGTAATCAAAGCTAAGCTACGAGCCTACTTTGAAGTATCTAAAATCTCAAACATATTTTTAAATTTACTACTTGATTCCTTATGTGTTCCTTCATAAAAAAATAATAAAAAATAAACATTGAATGAGAAGGTTTGTCCAAACTTTTGACTGGTACTGTATATACAGTATATATACAGGGGTTAGACAATGAAACTGAAACACCTGTCATTTTAGACCACAATCATTTATTAGCATGGTGTAGGGCCTCCTTTTGCAGCCAATACAGCGTCAATTCATCTTGGGAATGACATATACAAGTCCTGCACAGTG
>JAOVVG010000029.1:8998635-9010176 GCA_028566375.1 Leptodoras nelsoni
CAATTTAGCCATGAAACCTCCCACACTAAAATGACAGGTGTTTCAGTTTCATTGTCTAACCCCTGTGTATATATAATACTGCCCCTAATCATTTAAGTCCTCACCCATTCCGTTGATCCAGTGGTGGTCGCCACAATATATACAAAGTAATGGGAATGAAATTTCCTGTGCTCTGTAAACCTTACACATGGGGATGGTCATTCAAGGTCAGTTATAGTGGAATCTCAGATAAACGATAAAACCAGTTTCAGTTGCAATCCAGCCTTCGCAGTGCCCAGACATTTGTTTTTGTGAAACCCTGCTGAAGTGCCTTGATAGTAGAACAATGCAAGTGAGGTTGGAGCAACTGTTGGATCGTTTAACAAGAGAGCCCAATTTCCTGAACAGGAGATGAATCATGAGTGCTCATATACAATCCTGAGACAAAAAGACAAAGTGCTGAATGGCACATGACAACGATCCCCTCACCTAAAGAAAGCTTGCATGAGCAATTAACTGTTCAACATTTTTTTTGAGTCTCAAGGGATCATCCATAAACCATGAATGAATTTGCACCAGAAGGCCAAAATTAAAACATGTTTGAAAGGCCACCACTTAAAGCACAGTACAGAACGTCCATAGAGCCGTGACCGAGATTCTGAAAACCCTGACAGTTGATGATTTCAAGCACTGAGAAACAATGGCAGAGGTGATGGGAGGATTGTGTACATTCACAAGGATCATATTCTGATGGTAATAATTTTGAAATATAATTTGTTTCAATAAATAACTTGTCTGGACAGACCTTGTATATACATTTCTGTGTATTTTTCTTTACTTGTAGAATTGTTAGTCCAGGAGAAAAGGCTTTGCTGGTCTTGACAGTTCAGCTGAGTCTTACCATAATGAAGAATTGAATTATATTAAAAAGACAGAGGTGGAATGGATTTATAAGTATGAATATGTCATATAAAGTTTCATATATAATTTTGTGCTACTTTCTATATTGCTGACAATAAAATAGTTTTCATTTGATGCCCTAGTTCTCTATAGAAGCAGGAAATGAACAGAGACACAGGAAGATATTAATTTCACTCTAATCCATGAAGCTTTTTTTAATAAAGGTTGTGGGTGTCAGAGAGGCCTTGCCTTGCAAAGAGGTGCAAAAAGCTGAGATCAAGTACCTCTATAGAGCCCATGTTTTCCTAAAGTGGGTATTAAGGATAAATTTTTGACTTTGAGATTTTGCAGGATTACTTACAAAAAACTATATTACTTTAAAACTATATAATATATATATAACTATATTACCTTATTTACTGGATTTTCACAGGCTTCTGACATGTTGCATGTATCTGACAATTGTAATGTATGTCAGAGATGTCTCCAATTCAGTAGACACATGGTAAGCTACATGGTACCAACAGGAAAAGACTCATGAACAGAACATGTGACATATGCAACAATGTCTTCATTTTGACTGGAAAATTCACCACTATATCATATATCAGTATATAAATACTATATGATTTAGTGTACTTGACCTGATCATCAGCTTGTATGACTTATAGTTTTATTCTCCCACGCAGCAACTTGTATTTAAGAAGGCTCTATGGAATCATGTTGTATTACTGTTGTTGTTGTTTTCCTATAGTGCTTCTCAACTTCTTTTTCTGTGAGGCCTCCTTGCCTTCTTTTCCACAGCCCCCTCAGTGATCTTTATTCTTGGCCATTTTCATAGCATCAATTCCACAATCACTCACCCAGAGGCCACAGGAAGAGATCAATCCAGCCACAGGAGAGCAGTAACCCAATCACATCGACCTTTTTCTCCCTTTGCCTCGCTCTCCTATTGGCTCCTTCGCCGAACGGCCCGCACAGGACAGAGCCAACGCCGGGAACACATCTCTAGGTGGCTTTTGGGTCAATAATGTTGTCAGCAGGAGGTGTGTTTGGTGTGCACAGGGGGTGTTAGGAGAGAGCCATGGTTAACCTGGAGCTAAGAATTAGCAGGTATTCCGGGAATCTGACTCAACACTTACCTGCATCACATGGTCTGCGTTCCGGGAATAGAAAGTCAGATGGGAATAGGGAGGAGATGTGTGTTTGAGGAGGGAGGTAAAGCTAGGGAGAGTATCAAACAACCAAGCCAGGTATTGTGTGGGGAATCCTTTGGGTCTGGATGGGCTAATTAGGGTAAGCATTTGAGAGAGAAACACAGGTGTTTTAGCTGGAGCTGCTCGCCATATAGAGTAATGGCTGCTCTGTTACCCTGCACACCCCCAGTCATTTGTCGCCACTCTGTGTAGCCATGCATCTCGCTGCTCCATTTCCGTATGCGTTTCATTAATTCTTTTTATGTGCCTATTCATTCTTGTTATTTATTGCCCACACAATGTTAACACCATTAACGGGAGACACAACCATGACTTTGCCTCTGTAGTCCTTACCTGAGCCATGGGGAGCCCACATAATATGGTTTATTGGGTCAAGGTATTGTGTGAGGCAAGGGGACAAGAGTGTGTATGTGTGTGCATGAAAGAGAGAGATCAAGAGAGACAGAGCAGAGTCTGCACTTGCATTATGCAGCGGAAAACAGTCTTCAGCACTTAGCAATTAATTAAGCATGATTAAAAAATGTTTGTGTCATAGTGACATTTCAATATAATATAATAAGAATACTTGAAACTAAAGATCACATTTAATAACACCAAGTTCTTTTTTGCTCTGCCACTGACAAAAATACCCCTTTCTCCATGCTTTTGCCAGTTTAATAATGAATAGCACATCTCATGTGATATTTATGCCCACAAATCGACGGAGGGTTGAGAAAGAGGGTAAACGAGAACACACACACACACACATTAAGAAGTGCATACAGATAAACTCACTCAAGAGGAAGGATGCAAAAATGTGAGAGGCAATGAAGAAAAGACACAGCATGTGTGACAGGTGGAGTGCCTGAGAGAGACAGAGAGAGAGAGAGAGAGAGAGAGAGAGAGAGAGAGAGAGACATAAATGGATGCTTAAGTGCTAGTGTTAAGGCAGAGAAAAACACTCAGAGAACAAAAACGACTCTTTTCGATCAGGCCCTGTTCCAAACACTCATCTAGTGCTCACCTTAACAAAACCTTTAATGAAGAGATGCCTTTTCTGAGTCAGCAATACACAGTAGATTTTTTTTACATTCTCATTTCATCCACATCAGCAAAAACAAATGCTAATAGTGGGTTCTGCTTGGAGGACAGCATTTCTACTGACTCTCTCTGATTTAAAATAAGGCACCTCTGAGTTGCAGTATAGGCAATCCCACAATCACTAACATAACACTTCACTTCACAGAATGATGCTAGCTTATGCAGCTAACACACAGTAAATTAGCCAGCTAGCTGGTGTTCAGTAAAACAGTCCTCTGGTTGGGTTATATACAGTTTGGTTTCATTGTGTTCTCGATGAGTAAATAGGTACTAAAGTCTAGCTTGCTAAAGTGTAATTTGCAAAACTTTGTTTACTCCATTCTCAGGGACCAAACAGGCTAGTAAGGCTGTTATAAAACCACAAGCTGATGCGAAGGAGCACTTTACAGTGAAGAAGTATGTATTTAACCACAATGTATCAGTACTGACTATTCTGATTGTGATGTTATTAGATAAATAATATAAATACAAATATAAGCTGTCTAGCCAACCTGTTAGCAGAAATGAAAAATAATAATAATAATGTTTACCTGTAATCTATGTGGGAGTAGTCTATATAAAAATTTGTTTTTTAGAAAAGTATATGAAAACAGTCGTTTCTTCCATTATCAAATCTCATAGCAAGGTCAGGAAGAGAAAAACAGCTCCTGCAGCACGGTTTGAGATACATCCTGAGCTCATTTAGTGAGTGACTCACTAAATGGTGTCTAAGCTGTGTTCTGAACACAGTGTCTGAGAATGACATGGAACTCAAATCTGGCGCAGTTGGTAAAACAAATCACTTTTTAACTGTTTAATACATTTTTAGGAAAATGAAGTATTATGAATATTCTGTTTTTGGAAACCAAATCAGCCCATGAGCCAAAAACAAAGTGTAAGACATCAAGTACAGCATCACCTTGTAAACTGTAACAACCAGTAATAGAATATAAACAGTGATAATCACAAAGCCTGGTATTATTGTGTATTGTTAATGCACTACTACATTCCACAATATGCTACTAAAGACAGCTCCAGACTCAAACTCTTGCAACTTTAGTTCAATTTGGAATAAATCTTAAACTTATTGTTGTTTTCTGTTCAAATAAATCATAGACTGGACACAGATACTAAGTAGCCTAATGCTGAGCTTGATTTTATTCTATTATATATAGAAATGGTTTTAAGCTGGTAGCACTGTCTAAAATTTAAAATACACTAAGCTTGAGAGAAAAGGCAATAATAATAATACTTCCATGTGCTTTAACCTTTATAAGTGGTATAAGGTAAATGGTATTCATTTTAACAGTGAAAAAAGATTGCTGTGAGAAATAAGTATAACTTTTTTCTTGGTATTTGCTAGCACGGGTGACAAAACTGACATATTGTACAGCCCTGAAATAAGTCTTGTCAAAAACACATGCCACTCCAGTGCCTGTGTGGGCTTCCTCTAGGTTTACTGGTTTCCTCCCACCTCTTAAAGAAATGTCAGTAGATGGATTGGCTCATTTAAATTGTCTCTGTGAATGAGTGTTTGGGTGTATTCCCACTTCACGCCCAGTGTTCCAAGGATCCAGTTCCACTAGAAACTAGGATAAAACTCTTACTTAAGATGAATGAATAAGTCTATGCGTGATTGCTTACATGTTCTGATATACACTGATATGCCAGAAAAACTGGTACTATGCAAAATATAGTGATATATAGTGTAAAATAATATATATAGTGACGCCACTGATGCATATTATTGGCTGTGTCCACCAGTGCATATATAAAGCAATAGACACCCATGGAAGCTTCTAGAGCTGTTTCTGCTGTGAGAATAGCAGGTTATCACAATTTTGTGATTTTTCAACATGGTAGAAGCTAAGTTTGGATTTTCACATACGAGCATTTCAAGGGTGTACTGTGACTACAAGAATTCTGGTAAAAGTTACGATAGCAATGTGGTCATAAAAAGACTCTGGGTGCACGTGACCAGGGTGTCGGAAGGCAACAATCGTTTCACGCAATAGTTGTGCAACACTGCCTCAAGTAATTCAATGTAAGTAATCAGAATTCAATGCTGAGGAATCAACAAACATCAGTGTTTGTGCAATGTTCCTTCCAAGATACCATGGGGGACCTACCAATTTTTTTTTTTTTTTACCAGTTTTTCTGGTACTTCAGGGTATACAGTTAACAGTAAGGATGGGTTCCCTTTTAAGTCTGGTTTCTCTTACGGTTTCCTTCCTATTATAATCTCATAAAAAAAAGTTTTTTCTATAAAAGTTGTCTGGATTTTATGCCTTTGTATGTCCATTGTTAAAAGCACAATATAAATAAAATTGAATTGAATTTAACTGAATTTATTAAGCAGACAGGAACATATTTAGTTGCACAGGTTAATGAATTTGAAAAGTTACTAAGGATAGGGTTAGAGCTAGGGATGTGGTTACTGACTGTACCTCTCACAACTTCATTCATATGAAATCAAAGGGGGAAAAAGCACCTTGTCCTTACCTTGTCCTTACTCGTTGAAATTCAAACTTGTTCGTGAGATCAGGTTGTAATCACCATTGTTTGATTTTTGGTTCCGTTTGCAGCTTGTTCCATTTGGAGCATACTTCACAAGCCCATGTCACAGAGGTGTCTGTGGAAAGAAACACATCAGACACTCCTCAGCTGCACCTTGACTACAGTAACACGTTTAATTGACATTCGGTAATGGTGTCAAAAGCGCTAGCAGGCGCACAATTACGCCAATGATAGGTCTGAAGCTTCCTCCAGTCGCAGAAGTTGTGACATCTTGACATAGCCCCAGCAGTGACACTGTGCTGATCAGTAGGTATTTCATCTCCCCAGTGAACACTGTTCATTTTCACCCCATAACAGTGGGCTTAGGAGGGGAGCACCAAGCTGCTCCCAAACTTTACTTTTATTTCTGAGTTAACAGAAGTCAGCTGTTTCATGCTTTTTTTTTCTTGACTTTCTTTTTTTTTGCCATTGCACCATCTGTGGTTTCTAGATGTAACATTTTGGAAAGATTCAGAAATAAATGGACAGTTTGGTGTTAATTCTCAATCCTGAATTGCTGTTTACTTTAGCACACCCTTTAATTTATAAAGTATGTTAACTGTCAAATTATATTAAACATTTTAAATATGCTTAAAAAACATTTCATTGGTGGGTTTTGCAATGTGTAAAGTTCCTATAATAATTATATACAATATACTGCATGGCATTTGTTTACTGGTAGTCCATTTTTACATTACTGCCCATGTGTCCTTATATTATCAACACATACTGTATTTAACTACTAATGAAATCGAATGCATGATTTAAACACACCCATTGCTGCTTAAAAGCCCTCACAACCTGCGATAATGAAGTATCTCGTCCTTCTATCACATTTATCATCAAGTACATCGTCAACTATAATCAGTGAGGTGGCATCACATCAGGGGTGCTGAAGCTCTGTAGGTGAGAGAATAGGTGGTAATCAAAGACCAGGTGTCACTTCTTATTATCCCTGCACATAGGTCATCTGATAGACGAAGAGCTCAAGATGCATTCAGGAATGCGAAAATAAAAACGATGATGTGCGTTTCCTTTCATGTAGCTTATTAAAACACACACACGTTCAGCATGAGGTTGCTGGGTGTTAAACAACATGCTGAATCAAGGATCAAGCAGTAATGGATGATTTTATGCAAATAATTTCATATGGCAAATGTTGTAAACAGATCTGTTAATACATTGCCATTCAAAAGTTTCTGTGCTTTATTACAGTTTAAGCTTTGTTATTGCCAGAGACCACATTTATGACATCTTAACCACTGACCTACACTGCCTGCACATATAACATGTATATATGTGTATATATACACATATACATACAGTGTTTAAGGTTTTGGAGCTTAGATAAGATTTCATCCGTCACAATAAAATAGTCATTTCTTGATTCACATACTGTTTTCTTGAGTATCATTTCTTGAGTAGGTTTTCACATTTTAGGAGAATTTAAATTGCAGTCATTTGAACTAAAATGCTTAAATAAATATAGGTTGTTAAAAAATGTTTGAGTGAAACTTCATTAGCAGGACTGGAATGCTGAAAATTTCTTTCTCAGTTACTCAGTTTCTTGCAGCTGCGTAATCTCAAACTTGCTTAGAAGCAATTTCATTAAAAACAAGAGAAGATCAAGAAAATTAAAAGATCAAAGAATTCCACATATGAAATGTATGGTTCACTTGTTAAGTCCTCCTTATGTGCTATTTCGAGAGGCAAATTTAAGAAAATCATGCAAACATTTTGGGTTTTTTTGTTATACGGTATATCCAACATGCAACAGTTGATCTGATAAATTGAGCAAGCAGGTTGCAGCTTAGTTTAATTAGTTTAGCTTTCCAAGTACAAGTGCCCACTGCAGGTAGCTAGAGCTGTTTAGTAAAACCACATTTTGAATTTTCTATAATTTACAGTCAACTACACTTACTTAATCTGGGATTATCATTAAAAGAGCGAGCCCATCTTGTTTAGATAAGAATTCAAAATAGAAAATTGAGAACACGATAGCCAACAGTTTTATTCAATCAAGAATCCAGATATGCCTTATTGTCTGTATTCAAATGCTGACTTGCTGATTATTATTGTGAGTCTTGACATATTTTCTTTTCCTATTAACAAAGAAACAAATATCTCAGTCAACTCAATCCGCTTACATGAATACAGTTTACATGTGAGGCCAAAGAAGCAAGTTAACCTATTTGTAATGGTCACAATTTCCAAATTTGGTATGCATTATCTCATCACATATTTGTTAAAAAGTGTAGTAAAAGTGTGGCTCTGATGTGTTTGAGCCTACTGTGGCTAATCTAGTAACCAATACATGCAAAAGCTTTTAGGCAGGTGTGAAAAAATTCTGTAAAACCATTAAATACAGGACTGTTTGTTTAGGAATTATAGGTACATATTGTATGTTTATTTTGAGTAGAAGCCCACTAATGCCATTCAGAGCCAGACCTAATCCCATCCATTTAGTGTTAGTGATGCACCCTATCTACCCTTAATGGCAGTGTAACCACTGTCCATTCTGGCAATGAGTTTGAAGTCCTAGCTACAACATGTTGGTTAAAAAGAGCCTCTTAAGCTAGTCTTCCAGCCACCCAACAGTAAAGGGACCTCATTTCATTCCAAAAGTGCATTGCACAAAAAAAGGCTGATCCATATACTCTTAAAAGCACTAAGCAATATGTTGACCATTCTGGCATAAATCCCCATGAAAGAAGGATTTTTAATGTGGTTTAAATAAATGAAAAATAACAGTTCATATTGCTAATTTAATGTTATTTCTCTTCATGATAGAATGGAAAAAAGGTTTATGACTGGTTTTAATACAACACCTACATATGGCATTACTTTACATCGGCACAGGTACATTTACATCTTTACCTTATTATATTTATTTTTACGATGCTCATTAAATTCAGTAAATGTTTTTCTTGTCAGAATAGATTCTGTCAGTCCTTCCACACTCCTCTGCCGCGGAACTATCAAACAGTCTTCATTTCAACATCTGAACATAAATCAAAGTGCTCTGGCTAAGGCTTCCAAAAGAACTTCCACAAAATGTCCATTTAGAGGCACAGAGCCCATGTTTGTCTGGTTAGGACACATGCCCAGAGGCTAGCTGCCTCCCTTAACACTGGTGTTGTCTTGTACGGCAAGAAGAACACTCTGTACCCACAATTCATTTCCCTCGGAGCCACGCCACCCCGTTGGCGGCCTAGCCAGTTTGGCATTGACACGAGCAGTCGCCCTGGGCTTTCACTCAGCGTGAATGGACATCTATTTTAGCTTCTCAGTGGACCTGCCAATTCACCTGGGCTTTAGATCTCATTTTACCACCATGCTTTAACGTGCCAAAGTCTGTCATTTTCCTGACAGAATACCTCACCAAAGAGGCAGTCCTGTATGTTTCTCTATGTCCGCACATGTTTCTGACACCTGAGCGTATGTTTTGGTGGGATTTCTTCAGTCGGTTTGATCCTCAGCCACTATTCAAGAATGGCAACTTATCTTACAGCACATATGTACTTCATGATGGTGAAAAAAAAATTCTGAAACAGTGCTTTGGAAGAGATGTCACATTTACAATCTGAGTACGAATACAAACCCCATTTCCAGAAAAGTTAGGACACTTGCTAAAAATGCAAGAAAAAAATTAAATCTGCAATTTATTCATTCCCTTGAACCTTTATTTCAACCTTTATGTCCTTTATTTACAAACAAAAGGACAAAGAAAATATTTCAGTGTTTTCAATGACAAACCTAATTCTATTTGTTTAATATAAACAAATTTAGAAATTGATGCCTGCAACACCCTCAAAAAAAGTTGGGACAGAGACAAAACAAGACTGAAAAGGTCACACAAGTAACACGGGAAAGTTCCGCAATTAGCAGTTTAGCATAACAGGTGAGGTCATAAAGATTGAGAATCCACCAAAGGCTTAGTCTTTGCAAGCAAGGATGGGTCGTGGTTCACCACTTTATGCCAAACACCATGGGGGAATCTTCAGTCTGTATAAATACAATGTTTCTTAGCGCAAGTTTGCAAAGAATTTAGGTCTTTCACCATCTATAGTTCATAATATCATGAAAAGATTGAGGGAGTCATGACCGTTAAGACCTCAGGCCATTTTTTTTTGAGAAACCGTCACGCTACCGTGATGGATATAGCCACATGGGCTTGGGAGAACTCTGGAAAATCATTTTCACTTAACACAGTCCACAGTTTCCGCTTGTTTTGGGGAAAAACGGATGTCAGATTCTACATGCCAAAGATGAAAAATGACCATCCAGACTGTGACCAACAAAAAGTGCAAAGAACAGCATATGTGATGGCATGGAGGTGTATCAGGGCCCACGGCATGGCACGGCATGATATGCATATATACTGTATGTTAAGTTGCTGGCATCAATTTCTAACTTTTCTTTATATTTAACAAAAGGAATTAAGTTCATCATTGGAAATACTGAAAATCTTAAATTCTTTGTCCTTTTATCTGTTAAATAAAGCTTTAAGTGAATTTAAGAACAAATTAAAGATTTAAGCTTTTATTGCATTTTAAGAAAGTGTCCCAACTTTTCTGGAAAAGGGGTTTGTAGATGTAGAATATGCAGTTGCTTGATAGCTGCTGTAGTGGTGGTGCAAGTAGTTAACAAAGGTAGTGATTCTACCTTGTGTAAGTTCAGAATTTTGTCCACGTCATCATTTCTGAAACTGAACAATAACACAATAACACAAACAAATAACACTGGATATGAACAGGGCTGGGTATCATGTTTAAGCTTAACAACTTTCAGAAAACTTAACCTTAAGATCACAATTTCTGTGAGTGGCTCCCAAAAGTCTAGTTTGGTGTAGTTCTTTATTGACTCCGCCTCTGCACCTGTGCTGGAAAAGCACTGCCAGTTGATACTGGAACCACCAATTAACATACATATCTCATTATTATACCACAAAGGTTTTATTATTAAAGTAATTATTAGAAAAATGAATAATTAAGTAATTAAGTAATAAATCATATTTTTTAAATCATGAAAAGCTTTGCATTTGCAATTTCTAAATATTGAATAAACATTCAATTAACTTTTCCTTTTCTGGTTGCATACATCTTAAACATTAAATGCAGTGCTTTTATGGCACCTGTAAATAGGGCTCAGTAGGTTGAGTGTGTGGGGGGGGGTTTGTGTGCTTTCCACTCCACCAACAATTCCAGGAATGTTTCATGAAAACCTATTTGGGTTTAATGCAGTGCATCCCTAGTGCGTGGAATTGTTCTATATCATTGTGCATGGCACAGCAGTGCTTTGATGACTGCATGCACACATTTGGAGGCAGTGGCTTTGCTTAGCCCATGGGCATCACCAAGAGTCTGTAGAAATCCACCAGTGGCATAAAATCGAAGGGCTGTTGTGTTGGAAGGTGTATGGTGGAGCTAAAGTCAAAATTTCTCCTGGTTCCTCTCACCAGCTCCTCTGACACTAGGCCAAGGACAGCCATGATCTCAACCAATGGCAGCCACACCAGTATCAACCACAGCACATTATCATGAAGCTGAAGGTGTTCATATTTAAACCCCAAGCAACAATAAGGTGTACCGCCTGGCCTTCTAAATTACATCATCATCTTAAACGGCATCTCTGAATTTGGAACATAATTCTTACACTGATCAGGCATAATATTATGACCACCTCATATTCTCTATACTCATTGTCCATTTTCTCAGTTCCACTTCCCATATGCAGTACAGGCCAAAAGTTTAGACACACCTTCTCATTCAATGCGTTTTCTTTATTTTCATGACTATTTACATTGTAGATTTTCACTGAAGGCATCAAA
>JAOVVG010000029.1:9079334-9086834 GCA_028566375.1 Leptodoras nelsoni
AGCGTGCTTGGAGGAGAGCGCTCCCGCCCACCTCTTGTATACATGAGCTCACAGACGCCCGTGACTGGACAGTGTTGAGCTGATTGACATGGGGGGAGAGCGTATGCTGCCCCTCCCACCCTGAGAGCATGGCCAATCTTGCTCTCTCGGCTATGGGCAGCTATAGCATCACCCGGATTCGAACGTTGTCGTTGCGCCACTCGGGAGCAGTTGTCTGAGTTTTAGGGTGTTCAGATTTGTCAGCTTGACAAACCCCGGTGCAGTCATTAGAGTAAGTCTGAACGCTTCTTTCCGATCTCTGGTGCGCACCAAATAAGCGGACCAAGAACGCCTGAGCGGGTCGGTCTGGGTTTTGTTTTTCTAAACGAATTCTTGTGCGGTTCATTTGATGAAGCATGAACACGATGCAAACCAAAGGCATCTAAACCAAACGCAGGACATGATGTCAGAAGATGTACTGCAGCATGTGTGAGCAGCGGAGGAATTTCTGCCGCTGTTTTGACACTTTTAGGCATTACACCAGCTCTTTCTGTGTTTCCACTTGGTAAAAATACCACCAGGTATACACAACCCCGATAAGTACATTAAGCCCAGCGTTGTGCATTGTCCTGACGACTGGCTCACAACATTTACATCATACTTGCGTCACTTTTTTCCCCCTTATTTTGGTTCGATGGTAACTTTGTGAACTTGAACGCTAAGCACACCAGGACTAAAATGTAAAAACTTATTACTTTTCTTTAAGGGAACCGAACTACAAGTATAAACACACCCTTAAACTATAATGTGATACACTGAACAATATCTGTGCATGGAAATTACAATCTATACCTACGCCTTATAATGATCTTTTCATTCTTAAATCCGGTCAGTCGAGTATCCAACAACATTACTCCCGTACTTCTACCTCGGAATACAGATGATCCTTATTGCTCAGTGCTGAATTTGTGTTGCATATTGTTGTATAAAATTCTAATAACTAGTAACAGGCACAGCAGGAGTTGGACACTCGAAGTGCCAGGCTGGCTACAGACTTCACTGCACAGGTAGACAACTTGTGACACGTTCCCGCGCTGGAGATGTACGTGGAGGCCAGCCGGTGGAGCCTCTTGGCCCCGAAGGCATTATAGTGGCCAGGCATGATCTGCTCCACTTCCTCCTTGTCCACCATCTCTACCAGCCTCTGGCAGCTACGCACATAGTCGCCGACGACACTGTAGGGCAGCCAGTCGATCATAGAGCCGTCGTACACCACGTCTCCGCTGAACAGTATTTTGTTGTCCTTGTCATGGAGGCAGATGCTGCCTCTGGAGTGGCCTGGCATGTGGAGCACCGTCAGCTGCCGGTCCCCAAGGTTGATGACATCACCTGGGAAAAAATGGAGAGAGAGAGAGAGGAACAAGAGAGTACAGCAACGGGATATGAGACTGCACTGCAGCACTGACACAGCATAAGCTGCATTGAGCAGAGCCCATAATATTAGAGAAAATGGAAAACAGATGAATTAAACAACAAGGCTACAGAGACAATATGTTCTGTTAATTTTGCATCTATAAATAACATAAGAAAGATCATGAAATACTGCTTAGGTGTACTGCACTGTACTGGTTTACTGTTTACACTGATCTACCTCCATCACACTGTGAGATTTGTATCTATTCTGTTTTATATTTTACATTCTATTTTACTTTATATTTATAATTCTACTTGCTACTTTATATTTAGTTCTACATTCAGTTTTATATTCTATATTTGGTTCTGTATTTCTTTTTTTTTTTGTCACTCTTCGATGTGGAACTGCTACTGGATGCCTTGAATCCCCCCTGGGATCAATAAAGTATCTATCTATCTATCTATCGATCGATCTCTAATCATAACCTGTATTTAATCAACTTTAGCACTTTAAATGACAACATTTGGAAAGTACACTGCTGCCTTAGGAACAATAAAAATAGGCAACTTGGATCTAATGACGCCAAATACTTTCGCATTATTCTACTTTTAAATGAACCTAAATCAATAGTGAAATACATTTACATATCAAAAGGTTAGTAGGTATGTAGACAGAGGTTTTTTTCTGCATGTGTCCCAAAAGCATGCTTGATTGGCTGGATTGATTGGCCCTATTAATCTGCTTCTAGTTGTGAATGAGTGTGTGAATGTGTGTGTGGTAATGGACCAGTGTAACACTGAAAGAGTTCCTGGGATAGGCTCTGGATCCACCACCACTCTAACCAGGACAAAATGGTTAATAGAGATCCACTGATAAATAATGAATAACCAGACAGTGAACTGAACCACTGCAGCTTACAATGCATTACAGATACACTTTGAGGACTGCAGTTCTATCTGACCAGAGGTGGTACGCTCGTTGCACATGACTACTGCAACCTGCATATGAATATGGCCACACCCACAAACTATCCCTGGAGCCCAATCCAGTGCAGCATCACTCACTTCTGAGACGAAAAGTACATTAAATCAGTGGCGTCTCTGGAGAACGACTTTTCTAAAGATTATGGTATCTGCTCTTGACAGTCACTCTTACTGATTAGGCAAAAAGCGCGTGTGGAATTTGGGCTGGAACTTCTTTGTGAAAGAAGGTTGCTATCCAGTGCATTAGATCATTTCTGTTAGTATTACTTCATTCTTCAACACTGGAGCATAACAAAATCAAGCATGCTTTGTAATGTGGAGAGCCGGTGTAATTGATTTACTGACCATTCTGCAGTATAATTGTATAGCCTACCATCTCAATACAATTCAGATGGATAAGAAAACCACATTAGGCAGTTGGCTTGGTTCTCTGACCACGTCCATGCTCCTTTAATATTACTGAAATTCAATTGAGTTCGATTTTACCACAGAATAAAGCAAGGGTGGTCAAGATCAGTGGCGCCCAGATGGACAAATGGTGAAACTACACCGACATCAGACAGAGAGGGATTGAAAGAAACACAGAATGTGATCATTTTAATCTCTTTCCTAATATTTAGGGTGGAATGGGGCACAGGAAGTCGCGTGACAGGCATCAACTCACAGAGATGCAAAAAAAATAGAGCTGCTCAAAAGTACAGAGTTATGGAGAATAATTTGGGGGAAAAGGGTGTAGCTACTTTCAGTAACATCTAACTTCCCCAGTGCGTAACATCGTGTTATCAGAGTAAGCACACACCCGTGGACTCCAGCATCACCTGCAGACTGTCGCTCTGATGCTATTGGTTTATTTCTCACTGCATGTGAATGTACCGCGGCTGCACCGCCATGCATTACACTACACTACACACCTTCCTGTAGGATGTGGGTGGGCTGCACGGGTTTCACTCTGTACTGCCTGGCCGACCAGCCCGGGGACGGATTCTCCACGATCTCCCTGTCGGACAGCCATGTCACCGTCTCGAAGTTGTCTCCGTTGGCCAGGGCATCGACCTCGGCTACGTGCACGCCCACCTGTTGGAACTGGTGCAGGCCGCCCGCGTGGTCGAAGTGCACATGCGTCCCGATGGCCAAGAGCGGATTTTTCCGCTTGGCATCGTCTCCCAGCAGGCCTTTAGCGCTGATGTACTCGGGCAGACTGCGCAGGCCGAGGCCAGCGTCGATCAGTACGTCCTGGTGAGATCCGCGGATCAGCCAGATGTTAGCTCTGTTCCCCGATTCGTAGAAACGCTCCTGGATCCAAAAGAGGCCGTTTTCGAGCGACTTGTGCGCATACCAGTCCGTGACGGACATCATAGTGCATGTACGTTGAAGACGTTCTGAACAGATACGGATTAACCCGAGACACTGGAGCAGAAATCCGTCTGACGGGCGTAGCAAACCGCACCACCACCTTTTCCGTAAGCGGCGCTTGTTGGAAGCTGTGCTAGCGTGACGTAAACAGGAAGGGAAATATTGATTGGCTGAAGATCACATTAAGCCCCGCCCATACCCGGCGCTGAAGTATACATGATCACCAGGCGCGTGACGTTTGCAATTCAGGTTTAACTCTGTTGTGTAAACGTGACAGTATTCTGTTTCAGCTCTTCTAAAAAAATAGTACTGCTCTACAGGCAATCCACTGGAAAAATGGCAGGGAAAGGCAGAGGCATAGCAGCTTTTACATTCAACATAGAGGCACTGGGTCTCACCAGAGGATCCATGCCTGAGACTCAGCGTGGTCCACAGCCCTTGTTCCCTGTGAGTTGATCAGACAATTTTAGATTGCACTACTTTCTTGTGCATCTTTTGGATTGCCTGCATCTTAATATTCCTGTATTAAGATATGTTTGTTCCCTATATCATTATATCTCTTTGTGGCCACACAGTGTAATGTATCGTGCATTTATCTACTAAACTGTATTTAATGTGTTCAACAGCAAATGGAGTTTAAACCAGTGCCTCTAAAGGCTGGTGAGGATGAAGACTACATGTTAGCTTTGAAACAAGAGCTTAGAGGGAGAATGAAAGGCCTACCTTTCAACATAAAGCCTTGCTCAGGCAGGAGTGGTGGGTTGTGCTCTTGCAGATTAAATCACAGTAACACAATGCGCCCATGGCTTTCATTAGCAGCACTTAAGAAGGCTCACTGATCCACACATGGAGCACGTTAGGTGTGTTTGGATTGTGTGCACCCCTTAGGATATTGGCTTCCATTTTAATTATGGGCTTAAGTGAAAAGATCTTTTGAAACAAATGGAAAAAAGTGCATGGTACTTGTCATTTGTTTCAGATGTGGAACGGTATAAAGAAAAATACATACGGGAATGCCAGAAACTTGAGGATGAAGAATGGACACCAGGTAACATCTCTACTAAAAGCAGAGCTTATTACATGATTTATAATTACACATTTAGCCTAAATTTATTTTGCAGACTGGAACCGTCTTCCAAAGGAGCTAATGCCCCAAAAGAAGAAAATCAGAAAGAAAACGAGTAAGTTTACAGATGAATACACTTTACTACATTTCTATACCATTTCTAAATAAAATGGAAAATCCATTTACAGATCCTAAGGAACGCAGAAAGGTTTCAACAAAAGATCAGGAGGTGTTTCTGTCTAAACTAGAGGTAAGTTTGATTATTTCCAAGTCATATTTATTGCAAACCTATACTCTTTGAAGAGAAAAAAAAAACAAGGATTCTTAAATGCTCTGCTTTCTATTTAATCCCCCGGAGATGCACTTAATGTTCTTACATTTAATACTTTGTTTCTAATGCTTCAGTCAAAATTAAATTTAGTATTTCTTTCTTTTATTTATTGGAGATCTTTAAACCCAGTGGTGGGAGAAGTATTCAGGTGCTTCACTTAATCTACCAATAGAGCAAAGTCCTGCATGAACCATCCTACTGAAGTACTAGCCTTTGTATTGGCAGCAAAATGTAGCTAAAGCATTACAGTAAAAGTACTTATTATTATTATTATTATTATTATATAGGCCATCATTAGATTAGTAATCCTGAAGCATCAGTGTTTAAGCAGCATGCAACTGTTATAGCTATTGGAGGTGGAGCTAGTTTGAACTATTTTATAAACGGTTTTATATCCAGGGACGGGGATGTCCGAGGGGCTGAGTTCTGATGCACATATCCTTTGGTTTGTATATTTTAAAGGCGCTTGAGAAGAAAGGTGATAAATCGGACGATGAGAATGAAAAGGAAGAAAAAAAGGGTGGCGATGAGGAGGAAGAAGTTGAAGAGGATGAATATGATGAAGAGCTTGAAGAGGTAAAAGAATGGTTAAATCTGATCAAGTACTCATTATTGGCAGGGATCACTCCAGATATTAGGAAAGTCAGACTGTTAATGGAGAAACACATAACGATGAAAGATTTTAGCTTGAATATAAGGAGATGAATAGAATTCTCTTTTGAACTAAACATTTCTGTACCTGGGTGGTGAATAACACAAGGCCAAATATTTATACTCAAGGTAAATAGGACATTAAGAAAGTCATTGGCCCTGAGAGCTATTAAAAAACAAATCGATGGAGAAAATACTAGAATTAAAACGATTGTTGAAGTGTGTGCTCATGAAATATGATGTGGGTTTTATACATTTTAAATCAGTTTGGCTCATTGGTTTAGTAATAATTTAAGTGGATTGGATGGCCAGTGTTACACTATAGGAATATACTGTTCATACAGAGCTAGAGAGATGGACTTCTTAACCAATTGTCAAAGCCTCCAGATGTTTACAGCATTTTTAGAAGATTAATCCTCAAATTTACACTCGACAAACCTCATTTACTGCTCTATTTGGGTTTGATTTTGCTTTGGCAGTACTGTACCTGCTATAACAGCCATGCCCATTGAACCAAACCAAGATCCAGTATAGTCAATAGACAATATGGCACCGAGATCTTAACAGCCTTGCTCGTGACCTTTGGCTACCATTACTAGCTTCTTATCAGACATTACAAGTCACTAATAATGTCTTCTGGAGAATCTAAACTCCATTCTTTTGTCAGGAGAATGACTACATCGATAACTACTTCGAAGATGGTGATGATTACGGAGCTGGCAGCGACGACAACATGGATGAAGCAACATATTAAGTTATAACCAGAGAAGAACTTGTAAAAATATTATCGATGAAGCACTTGATAACGTCACTATTAAAGTAAAGCATCCTGTATCTGTTCTGTTACCTACAAATACACATTTAAAGTGCAAAAGAAGGTAGTAAAATATAATTCATTTATTTATTTTCAACCTGCAACTTACATTCTACAGGTCGAAGGCACATACTGCTCCGATTCCTCATTTAACAAAAGAAATGGTCATGGTTAAAGAGATTACGACTGGAATTTCCACAAGTATTAAACAGTTCACATGACTTTGTCAAGAGTTAACGATTTCAGCATTATAGTTGGCAAACAGACCTTTCGAGCAAAGTTACAATGAAGTTAGGCAACGTCAGCATCAATACTGTTTTTGCAATTATGCCCATTTTCTTGAATAAATTAGTGTGTACATCCCTGACAAGAGAGCCATCGATCGTCCCCGTGACGTTCTGAATACACGTTTGTGCTCAGTGCTGGGTTAAATTTCATACGGTTGTGTCACACACCGGGTAAAAATTGTGCAAAATGCATGACGGAAATTGCCTAAAGTACCCAGGCAGGCAGACAGACCAAGTTCACACTGTATCAGAGCAGTTCCAATGGCACTATTCATTTCCAATTAACGCAGGTATCCGCTTGATACTCATCACAGAACGTGTATTCATTTCATTTCAAAGGACGAATTCAATAGATTTGAACCAAACACCCGGGTTATTCGTAACAGTGCAGCTCTATTGTCAAAATTGTGGACTTGAACCAATAATTAAAGTCATAGCTACAGCTTGTTCGATCTAATAACTGATTTATTTTAAGAACATTAAAGAGCTGATGGTGATGAGAAGGGCTAGACCAAATTACCCCGGCTGTACTATAACAGATTAACGGCATCGTACTGTAACATTAAAATAACATGCCGATACCAAGAAGGCTTTCCTGTTCCTCCGTATACTTCACTGAGGA
>JAOVVG010000029.1:9093798-9104071 GCA_028566375.1 Leptodoras nelsoni
TGGTCAAAAATTCCCATAAACACACTCCTAAACCTTGTGGAAAACCTTCCCAGAAGAGTTGAAGCTGTTATAGCTGCTAAGGGTGGGTTATAGGGTATTAAACCCTATAGATTAAGAATGGGATTTCACTCAAGGTCACATGCGTGTGAAGGCAGGTGAGAGAATATAGTGTATGTAAGTTTATGTGCAAATATAGGCTATATGCTACTGTTATTTCCTTCGGGATTAGTAAAGATCCATCTACATCAATATGACATGAATCAAGACTTTTAACAAGGCTGTGGTATAAACATTAATATCAAAGTAGTATCACTGCTATCCTGAAAAGATTTCATTCCCATAACATAAAAACGGATCAAACCATCTTTATTAAGAGATAAATAGTGAAACTTAAAAACGACACTTCCTGATCTCTCTTTCTAAATGTTATAAAAGTCCTCTAATAACATCCAGACGTTCATTTGATCTCAATTCCCTTCATCCACTGAACAGCTGAAATATGTATCAGTCTTCTGTGTATCTGCTCCAACTCTGACAGATTATTTAAAGTATTGTTCACATGTTTATTAATCACAGATGGCAGAGTGCAGGTTAAACAGAAAAAGGAAGAGATTAACAGGAGACAGCTTCACTGTCAGGTCCTAGTTCAAAGTTCACAGAGGTGATATAACGTTAGATGAGATCGATGTTTTTTGGGTTTTATTTTAAATTTAAGGACAGTTAATAAGAGTGGTGCTCTGTAATCTAAAAACAAACCGGAAACACTTTTCAAAAGAATCCATTCCAAAATATTAGCCAAAGAAATCTAGGCAAATCAGGTCCCGGGGAAGGCTGAGCAGCTCTACAGGCCCTCAAACCTGCTTAACCAAGAACTCAGTAACCCTTTCAACACCACCATTTAAACATTTATACACGGATTAACAACTAAAAAATATCTATCCACACATTTACACCCGGCACTTTGATCCTAACGTCCCTAATTCCGTGACCCGAGTCAACAACGAGCTAGCTAACATTGTTAGCGTCAAATCATTCAGTTTAGTTTCCTCGCGATCACCGAGCAAAGGTGCTCGATCAGAACATTTCAGCAATATAAAACGGAATCTACACACACAGGTACTGAGAAGAAATAAACAACGGGTACCTGATAGAGCCAGACGAATCCGGTCAAGCTAAGCCATTCTTCTGGATAGCCAAAGAGCTGAGTGTGCGCGTTTGTTTAGCTAACTAGCTATCTACGCCACGTCAACACAATCCCTGCGTCATGACGTAGGGGCAGTGGGCGTGGCCGAGTGAGCACTAAGCGCCGACGGACAAGCTGCAAGAGTTCAATAATGTACTGTAGAGTGTGTGAAGAAGGTGTGTGAAGGTGGTACAGCAGAAATATATGGATTCATGAATATGGGTACAATTTTAATGTTGTATATGGTTTAAATGTGTTACAAAGTATTTATTAACAGTGGCAGAGTCAGGAATTAATTTTGGGATGCATTACCAAATAAAATCTGTGTGATCTTGGTCGGATGCTACACAGTATGAGTGGTGGTGATGGCACGAATTTGTTATTTAGCCTAATTGTTATTTAGATATATATGACCTACCTTGACATGTTAACGTACACTGGGTATGAAGCTCTGGGTATGAAGTGCAGACGCATCAGTTGACCTACACGTTTTATTTGGCTGTAATGTTTGAAATGGCCACTAGGGGGTGGTATTGGCACGCGCTACTTAATACACGTGGCTCCTCTAAATACAGACCCGAGAAGAAATTAGTGTGAGGAAATAAGAGAGAACATTGACAATATTGAGAAATAAAAGGAAAAAATATATATTTTCAATATTAATCAATATCAATCACTATGACTCAATACCTTGCAAAATGTAAATGTTGTGAAGTTTGTGAATTTTGGTTGAGTTTCCTCACTCATGCATAGACCAGGCCTAGTGTGGACAACTAATAATATTAACTAATATCTGATACAACTATTCATTCATTCATGCATGCATTCGTTCACCTTAAGTAACCATTGTATCCTGATCAGGGTATTGGAAGATCTGGAAATGCAGCAATCAAGATGGAAATACATCCTGCATGGGACACCATTTCACTGCATTGCTGCACACGCATACACACACTTAACAGTAATTTAAAATGCAGGTTCCCAACCCTGGTCCTAGAGTCCCCCTCTGTCCAGGACATTTTAAACATTTCTCAGCATTCTATTAATCCGCTCATGAGCAAGCCCTTCCTGAGTTGAACTGGATGTGTTGGAGTAGGGAAAACACTGAAATGTCCAGTGTCCATAATATTACCAGTACCAGTTACGCTGTACCAGTCTGTTGTAGTAAATAGAGAGCTGAGCCATAAGGCAAGGCTCTTGATCTACCCGTCAATCTATGTTACAACCCTCACCTGTGGTCACGAGGTTTGGGTAGTGACCGAAAGAATGAGATCATGGATTCAAGAGGCTGAAAAATTTTTCCTCCTCTGGGTGTCTGGACTCTCCCTTAGAGAGAAGGTGAGGAGTTCAGATAGTCAGGAGATACTCGGTCTAGAGCTGCTACTCCTCCACGTTAAGAGGAGCCAGTTGAGGTGGTTCAGGGAACTGGTTAAGAGTTTAGGGCATGTCCAACCGGGAGGAGACTCTGGGGAAGACCCAGGACATGGTGGAGAGATTATATCTCTAGGCTGGCCTGGGAATTCCTCAGTATCCCCAGGGATTAGCTAGAAATGGTGGCTGGGGAGAGGGAGGTCTGGGCCTCTTGGCTTAGGCTGCTGCCCCGCAAGCAGATCCCAGAAAAGCAATAGTTAATGGGTGGATGCAATAATAATAATAATAATAATAATAATAATAATAATAAATTATAGGTTGAAGCATCATGACTCTGCACACTTTTGCATTTTTAAACAGTTTAATGTTTAATGTGAAGTAGCATTTATGGAACAGTGTGTAATAAAAATGATTGCACAGTTTTAATTCATTATGCTCTGTCCCAGGTCAAGATGTTTGAGTTTGCACATTTTGTCTTTTTAAAGTATGAATGAGTTTCCTGCACAGAATGTGTAGGTTTACAGTAATGTCCATGGAGAGTTTGCAGCAGGGCAGGGATAACCCGCCAGTTCAGGGCAGTGTGAGTGTGAATGTGAGCAGTGCTCATTGCGCCTTGTGCACACTGCATGGAAAGCTTCGCACGCGCTCTGGCTGAAAGCGGAAGCTGAACGTTTTGAGCTAAAAATTTCCCGCGTGGGGAGCGGTGCGCCACAATTTACTGCCTCTTCCCGAGTCGCTGTCTGAGCCGGAGTCGGACGCGACGCTGGGTGGAGCTGTTTGAAGCGGTTTGATGCTAATGCGATTAGCACGTCTCGGTGAGTGAGCAGACGGCGCTGCTGCTGCTGAAGTGCGCTCCGAGTTGAGTCCGGGAAGCGGCATGGCAGCACGGCTCACCCCGAGCCCACCACCGCGCAGCGTCCATCCGCCACTCTCACACTACCGCGAGTAAGACACGGCCAAGTATCCTGCACGAAACTTGGCTTTGTGTTTCTCTCTGTGGTCGCCTGGTGGTGGTTGTTTTTACCTGGACAGAGGCGCTTGGCTGGAGCGCAGTGAGAATGCGTGGATGATCCGTTAGCTTACGCGCTGACGGACACGCGCTCCTGTCGGTCTGAAGCCCGCCGTGCACGCGCAACTCTCCGGATCCTCCGCTCTTCACCTGGGACCGTTAGTGCAAGCTGTTAGGTGAGTCGCAGTTCTTCATGATGTTGTGAAATAACTGGGTGTTGGACAGGTGTTGAAGGGGAATAATGCACTTTGTGAGCAGCGCGCCACTACCCATGTGCAACACGTAGTAAAGCCGGAGCTGTGCCTCGGCGCGCTGTCTGAACAACAGCACGCACACATCCTCCCGGGCTGCACTGCAGTGTTGGTGACATGCAAGCTGCACTTTACTTCATCATGCGCTTATAAACAATAGCACAGATGCACGTGATTGTAAGAAAGAAAGATGTTATGCGCACGAGACAATCATCAGATCGGCCCGAACTCTTCCAGCGGATGTGAAGAGAACAGGTGTATCCTCGGCTTCACTGAGCGCGGCTGATTTTGTTCTCGGTGTAACTTTGCGGACAGAGACTCCCGGCGAGGCGCGTGAACCCGACAGAAATAATAATATTGGTGATGGAAGGCCATCTGATTGGCGTTTCCATGGTTACCCGGCGGCGCCCTTGCGCTTTGTGTGCGTCTCTCCCCCGCGCGCCCATTCAACTAAAAACAACGGGGCACCTCCTTTAAAAGCACTCAATTGTCAAACCGTAAACCGTTTACGCAATCATGATTATTTTTGCGTATTGATTTACCCTCATGGCTGAGTTGTGTTTAATCTAACCGCTGAGCGACTTCAGGAGCGCGCACCTGTTTTCCACACGGGCTGTGAAGCGGCTTCTCTTTGTCCCGTTTCCTCCATTTTACCGAGATTTATTTAGGCACGAGCGTAAATCCTAATAGCTGCGCGCGCGGGAGGGAGGGAGCGGGTGGGGGGTGGGGGTGCAGATCTCGAGTTCATAGGTCAGGGCAGTTACAGATTTATGTTCAGGGTTTGGCAGAAATGTCTGGTCGTGTTTACACTTTCTGAATTTCTGGTGCATTTCTTTCTCTGAGACAACCTGCTTTTGGCTAAAAGTTAACCTTAATCCTGCAACAATTAATCATCAGCACTTTTACAATTCTTTTTTTCCCACAATCCTCCATTTCTATTAAAATACTCTCCTGCCAATAAAACAATTCTTATACAGGCAAGACAGGAAACCAGTAATATTAACTAATAATGATGTCATAATTCTGTAATTCCTCTGTCCTCCAGTTAGCAAGTAACAATTTGATCCGGTTTTATTTTATGAAATAGGATAAAATTTTATTAACTTCTGCTGTAATCGTAAAGACCGTCCTGTGCTCATCACAGGACGCCTGTTGACAATAAGTTTATATACTGAACATCCTTTCAATGCAGCTTTTTGACTGTTTTTCTTTTTTTAAAAGATGAATAATTAATAATCCCATGATTCAATGTGCTTTTGAGTTCAGGTCCCTGCAAGTTTTTTTTCCTTCCTTCGTCTAAGGGTACTTTGTTGGTAGAATTGCCACTGGTTTGCTTGTTGCACTGAAGTACCAGAAAAACTGGTATAGGTCCCCAATAGGATCTTGGAGGGAACGTTGCACATCCTCATGCTGATGTTTGTTGAGGCAGCATTGAATTCGGATGTTACTTGAGGCAGTGTTGTACGCCTATAGCGTGAAACGATTCTTGCCAGCTGACGGCGCTCATGTTCACCCAAGTCGGAAATGTCGTGTTTATTTAACTTAAAATAGTAAGTTAAGAACGTCAGACACAGATACTGTTCTGTTAACCTTTATAGTTCAATGAACTCAAAAATTCGGAGTGTTTTGAGAAAGTTAACTTACTTTTTTAAGTAGTGCTGTTTTACAGGGAACCTTCAGTCGTTAAGGCTTCGGCTTTCAGGAAGTCGTGAGTTCAAAGCGAGGCTCGTAGCCCTCAGCTGCACTGTTGTATTTTATCTCAGTTCTCAATGGATAAAATCATCAGCCAGTTAAGTAAATGAAACATGGTTATACCGTGCCATTTTTTCCAAAAATATGTTTTTCCTAAATGAATTTAAGGAGAAGGTAGCCAACAGTTTATTAGCTTATAACAGCTTATAGTATAACAGCTTATAGTATAACAGCTTATAGTATAACAGCTCTATCATACCAGTTGAAATAAATGACATAATGTTAGCTACATTTAATGTACTAGCGATAAAGTGTTACTAAAGTGTTACTAGTGGTGAAAGAAGTATTCAGATCCTATACATCAACGTACAAATACAAATAGCCCTGCAGGAAAAATCCTACTTAAGTAAAAGTGTAAAATGTAGTTAAAGTATTAAAGTAAACGTGCAGGCTTGGTCGCTCTGACTTTGACTGAGATATTATTATATATGATGATTAGATGATTAATCCTGGAGCATCGGTGTGTAAGCAGCATGTTACTGTTGTAGCTGCTGGAGGTGGAGCTTGAACTACTTTACATACAGTTTTATATACAGGGACACCAGGTCAGTCTGAGGGGTCAGGAGATGATTAATGGGAGAGGAAAAGAAGAAACAAAAAAGTTCTCGTACATAAATCCGATTTCAGTTTTTGGACTTTTTCCTCTTTTTCGGTGACATGTTGGATATTAAAATGAAACCATGTGAGAAGTTCAGAGGGAAAAAGAATCACTATTTGGTAGAGCGGTTAAATACACATAGGCATGTGAAATGTGACCCGGTTATGTACATGCTGCTTTTTCTAAGAAGCCAAATAATTATATAATAAAAATAATAATAATAAAAATAAAAATAATAATTCTATAACTATGTGTTGCACTTTAAAAGCGTGTTTTATTATCTATTGTGTAAAATCTTCATTCTTAAAAGTAACTAGTGAGTAACATTGTCAAATAAACGGAGTGGAGTAGAAAGTACGGTATTTCCCTTTGAAATGCAGTGGAGTGGAAGTGTAAAGTAGCATAAAATGGAAATACTCAAGTAAAATAACAAGTACCACAAAATTGTACTTAAGTACAGTAGTTACTTTCCACCACTGCTGATTAGTGTTGTGATTGGTTGTGATGTGTCATGTGCTTCTGATATTGTACATGCAGATGTGTATATTATTTATTACCGCACTAAGTAACTACATTTTCTTTCTTGTTTTTTTTTTTTGCCTTGAGCCATTGAGTTACACTTTTGTGCTGTAGCCAAACTGTGACACGCCATAAACAGCACTCCCATTGATGAGGTGCTAAGACTCGGATTGATGTTTGTGGGACAGACCACACAAGGGCCACACATGGTGGAAGAGCAGCAGGTGTACCGAAACAAAAGAAAGCCATCCGCACGGCACGGCAGCGCAGGCTAAGCTAATGACGCTCGCCGTGAAGCAGGCAGCAATTTCTACAAAATATAATATGTTTCAATCAAGCTGACTTTCCTACTTTCATACAAGTTTTCCTTTAACACTAGTTTGGCTAATCCGTATGTTTTTATGATAAGTTACTTGAGGAAAATTAAGAGTGTGGCTAAATGTGATGCCTTTTTAGTACCATAGTATAGTAGTATCGTAGCATGAAATACACATTAATCAAGCTCAGGTCTCTGATGTAATAAGTAGGCATTGACGAATTAGTGACGCGAAACCTCTCACGGACCAGAAAGAAACAATTCAGAAAGTAACCGCACATTCACTTTGGCATTAGTTCCAGCCTGGTTGAGATTTCCACACCTTCTGAACCGACATAGCAGGGTTCCAATCCGGATCCTCCTTTCCCACCAGATTGGGGCCTCCGCTAAAACAAAGTGTCCACGCAAGGCGCTGAGCTCTGGGGAGAACATGAATTCAGTTGGTGAAAACGCTCCACAAAGCCTGCGCACCCGGAGCAGAATGGCCCCGCAGTGGGAATACGCCACCGAGCTTCACTCTGCATCTTGTTATTGAATACACAAGCAGGATTTTGTCTGAAATATCCCTATTTTGAATGTGAAGTGCTTGAAGATTTGTCACTGTCATTTCTGTACATTTCATACAAAACCTGTGCTGTGTTAGCTAGCGCAGACCGTACCACAGCAATTTCCTTGCCGCAAGACAGCACACTTTCTGTAGCCGCTCTTTTCTTTCTGTGCCTCGTCATGTTTTTAGAAGCTGTTTTCCTTTAGGGTTTCAATATATTAGAAAATGTTACTTCAAAAAAAAGTGAAGATGAAAGAAACCAAAAATGATGCACAGTTGTTGAGATTATTTAATTGTTGAATAAAGAGTTTGGTATAAAACCTCAAAAATAATGCAAAGGTTTTTTCCCCCCCAGAAAGTATACATCTGATTTGAATGAAAAAGCTTTTCAATGAAAATGAAGATATTGGGAACGTTAAGTGTGTGGAGATCTCTTCCAGCCTCTTCTTAATGAGTTTGTGTAGTGACCTGAAGAGTTGCTTCAAAATGTTTGTGAACGGTCCAGTGAAGCAGTTTGTACATATTAGTTTCCACATATAAAATTACAGAAACCCTAATCATTAGTCTTTGACCAGCTTAACTGTTTACGTCTTAACTGACATCATTTCATGATATAATTTGTTTCAAACAAATGTTTTCCTTTACGTTCAGTTGGAGTCGGAAAACTAAAAAAGGAACAAAAAAAACCAAGCTAAAAACCCTGATCCACTGCATTCATGTAGGAAATCAGTTTGTTTGTCTGAATTTTCATTTCGGCCATATTTACCTAGCCCACTGATCTGTGACCTGGGACATCGGTTGAAATGAAGTCATGTCCAAGCAGGATTTCTATTGAGCTTGTTTCCTCATAGTAAATACACAGGGCATGGATTGATTGTCCTTGCCTTTTTTCTTCTCTTGTATTTCTGGGAATGAAACGGTTTTCTGAACACTTCTGGTCTATGGACATATTTACATTTTATTTACTTGGCTGACTTACAGTACTGTACAAGTCTTAGACACCCTGTTGTTGTTTTAGGTACTTTTGTTATGTGAGTTCTGTATTAATGAATCTGTACAAAAAGATTTTATGTTTCCAATTTTTTTTTCCAACAAAAGATTCAATGTGTGTATGTCAGTAATGAAAGCAACACATTACATAGCAGACCACTTTTAAGACAAAAGTAAGTGTGACAGTCAAAGTCTCCAGAAGAGCTGTGGCAGATTCTCCAAGACCCCCTGCACTGCCCGACTGGTTCCGCCATCTCCTTATGACTCTTCGCCGTTTTGGCACCGAGGTGGTGGAATGAGCTTCCTCTAAGTGTCACAACAGCTGATTCTCTGTCTTAAAACTTTTCTTTTCCACATATACTTACTTACATAAACTAGGGGGTGACTCAATGGGTAGCCCTGTCGCCACAGCAAGAAGGTCCCAGGTACGATCCCTGTGTGGAGTCTGCATGTTCTCCACGTGTCCGTGTGGGTTTACCGCGTGGGTTTCCTCCTGTAGTCCAAAGACATGCATGTTAGCTTGATTGGCATCTCTAAAGTGGCCATAGTGTGTGTGTGTGTGTGTGTGTGTGTGTACGATGGATTGGCACCCTGTCTAGGGTTGTTCCTGCCTTGCACCCTAAGCTGCCGTCTAGGCACCGGCTCTCCCGTGACTTAATCTAGGTCTCCTTTTCATTAAAAAAAACAAAATAAACCTTTTTGTCATACCTGATTGTACTCTTAATAGGCATCTGAGCTAATAACAGAATATATCTGTTGATGGTGACCTCAAAGTACTTTTTGTAAGTTGCTCTGGATAAGGGCGTCTGCTAAATGCCTTTAATGTAAAGGTAAGACGCTCAGTAAAACGTAAAACCTAATTTATAAATTAAAAAGTATAAAGTGCTACCTTATAAAGCTGCACAGGTTGTACCAAGGAACACTGTTTAAAAAAGGCACACCAAATATCGACTTCCTTTAGTTTATTACTGTTTGCTGCACTATATGAGTGTTTTCTTTTATGTAGGAACATCTTTATTATTTTCGCAGGGATCTTAGCTTTACAACAAAACACAGCTCAGCTCTTCTGGAGACTTTGAGTGTCACCCAGCAGCCTTCATTATGTTTTTTTGTCTGAAAAGTGCTCCGTTATGTTATGTGTTGCTTTCGTTACTAAATTACACACATTTTTGTGTAACATTTAACTTTTTGTTGCAAAAGTACCGTTTGGAAATATATAATCTTTTTATACTGAATCAGTATTGAAGAACTCACATCAGAAGAACCTAAGACTTTTTTAAGACTGATCAGTGGCCCACAGTTACTTTACAAGAATGTACATTAAGCTACATGAGTATATAAATAATAATAATAATAGTAAATACCTTTGGTTGTGATTTGGCTGGCTATCGTACCAAGAATGAAAATGATACTAATGTTTTCAACATTACACACATTAACTGCAGGTCTAGGGCTGTACAGTATTGAGCATTCCCACCTCATAGCTCCAGGGTCCAGGGTTCGATCCTGAGCTCAGGTTACTGTCTGTATGGAGCTCCTGTGCATGCTCTCCCCATGTCTGCATGTGTTTCCTCCGGGTTCTCAAGCTCCCAAAAACATGCCAATAGATCGATTGGATACGGCAAATAAGTACAGGTGTTAGACAATGAAACTGAAACACCTGTCATTTTAGTGTGGGAGGTTTCATGGCTAAATCAGACCAGCCTGGTGGCCAATCTTCATTAATTGCACATTGCA
>JAOVVG010000029.1:9104527-9118305 GCA_028566375.1 Leptodoras nelsoni
CACTGTGCAGGACTTGTATATGTCATTCCCAAGACGAATTGACGCTGTATTGGCCGCAAAAGGAGGCCCTACACCATGCTAATAAATTATTGTGGTCTAAAATGACAGGTGTTTCAGTTTCATTGTCTAACACCTGTAGGTGTGAATGGGCATGTAAATGAGTGTGTGAATGTGTGAGGGCATGGTGCACTGCAATGGACTGGTGTCCCAACCAGCATATTCCTGCATGCGCACCCAGTGTTCCTGGGATAGCCTCCAAATCCACCATGACCCTGAGGGATAAAGCTGAAGATGAATGAATAATGGAAGTCTAGGTTTGTTTGGCTCAGACACATTTGTACTTTGTTTTTCTTTGCTCTTCTCCACCATGTTCTAATGCAAAACTCATTTAGCCGGATTTCAAGGAACATCAGATAGGGAGTCAGTATTCGTCCTTATATAGAAAGCTGACCGTAATAGGTTTAGTGCCCTAATGCACAGGAGTGAAGGTGTGGGGGGGCTGCTGGAGGTTGCAGATTTATGAAGCCAAACTTGTTCTAGCCATCACCTTGGTTTTCTCTTTTTTATTTACTTCCCCATGACAGGGAAAGGGCATTATCTATTATTAAGCCACAAGCGGTGAGTTCTATAGAGAAGGGTACAAATGGCAGTCATTTGGAAGTCTGTGGGTATAGATGGACAGCTCAGGGATTAGCGAGCCACAAAACTGAAAGTGTTATGAATCCACAGAAATACACAGAGAGGTCGGCTTCATTCTTTCCCCGGCTTAGCCCCCTTTTTTACCGTGGTATCCACAGCCACTCTTTCGCCATCCTTTCTCTGTGGCTCTTTCTTCTTCGCACCGCCAGAAAGGTTCCTCCCCATTGTGTTTCGTCATGGTGAAAGAATTTCTAAGTGGAAGGATTTGAACTGAATCCGGGATCATGCAAAGACCTGCTCTGACCAGTGAGCGCTGAATTCAGTGCTGCTGCCTCCTCTGACAACACACGTTAACACAGTGGATGACCAGCTATATAGAAAGGGATAGTCATTACTGGTGAATCAGACTGAATGACAAAACAGGTGATGGCATTTCGAGGCAATAAAGGGGTGCTGACTTATTTCCTAAGGCACAGAGAAGTTATGCCTGATTTTAAATCAGCTCAGAGGGCTCCGCTTGCTCAGGCACTTTTTCCCATCCTCAATCCAGCCATCTGTCCGAGCGCTGGCAAACGCGCCAGATTGAAGAGACCACGGCAGTAATTTCCCACACCTCTCCTCTGCTGAAGGGGTCTCGGAGGGGAGACGCAGTGAGAGAAAGAGCCCGAACTGTCTGAATGGGGGTTTGATTCGGTCTAGGAGGAGTTCTCGTGTGGAAAAAAGGGGCGTTGGAGTGGAAAAAAAAGGAAAAAAAAGAAAAACAATGTTGCAAGAAAAGAAAGAACACAACAGTGAGATTCATGGTTTAAAAAAAGAAGGGAAAAGTCTGCACGTTTTTGTGTGGTGGTCAGTGAATCGAGTGCTCCCTTCTCCTCCACTGATTCTCCCAGTCTCTCACACCAGACGCTCACACACACACACTCCACACCCATCGCTTCTGTGTGTGCAGCTACAAAGAAAGGCAATTAGCATTTCAGCCAGGCTCAACTGGCTATGTCTGATGAAGTAATAAGCTTTATAATTTGTTTTTTTTTTCCTCATGCAGGCTGCCATTTGTGAGGCTGGCCCTCGTTTAATCCTATAAAAGTAGTTTTCTCTTCCCTTCCAGACATTGTTTGTCACAATAGCTAATCAGTCATGGAGCTCTGCGGCTCCAGGAGCATTCGCAATGTGAAATTCAATGGGATCCTTTCTTGTGTTCGACGCTCACAAATTGAGAGAAAGAAAAGTCATTGTGTTTTCGGGAACAAGAATAGGAGATGCCTTTGGAGCAAACCAAATTGGGCAGAGAGCAAACCAGGGACAATCCCTTCCAAACCTACCCTGTGTTTCTCCTATTCCCCTTATCACTTTGGCCAGTGCAGACCTGATCGGCATTTAGTCACACTCAGATAAAAAGTACCATATGACGATCTATGACAGAGTTGTTCATGCATTTCTAGAAAAGATTTTTGTTCTCTATCCTCCCTCTTTATGCCCCTCAAACAGAACGACATCTGCTCCCACTCAAACCTCTCGGCACTCTCCGTATTCAAACGTACACAAACACACACAAACGCACTTACACACATTTTTTTTTCACTTGCGCTCTAATTCTAGGTTCCCCATGTAGTCCAAAAATAAGAATGTTTTGGGCAGGGTTCTGCCAAATTAGTGTCTAACCATTGAAAACTGAGGGGTTTCAAAAAATCCTTCACTGGTTTAATGATGTACGTTTTAGCCATAGTCCTTTATTAAATTTCTTAATTTCCCTCAACCGCAAGATGCCCAGGACAGCAGCTCACCTAAAAATACTTTAGAGGAAGCATGAGTGGCAATTATTGGCTTCTGAGCTCTCCATATAGATCAGTTCTGAGGTTTGCCAGAGCCCCCCATAAGAGCTTGGTTACTGAGGCAACAGAGCGTGTCATGAGAAATGAGAGCGTCTTATTTTTGTCACATATCCAAGAGTTAGTGCGCAAATGTTTCAGTGGTATGGTTTCCATCATGCAAAATTCAAATAAGTACATGAGGAAACCTGGAAGAGAATAAGAGAAAAGGTGAAATGAAAAGGTTCTGGATAACACAGAGGTTGAGGGAATTGAGGTGGTGTGTTGGCAACAGAGGTGTCCACAAGTATGGTGTAGTTGTAAGATTGATGCTGAAAAGCCAATCCCGGTGGCTAGCACGGCATGAAGGTCCTGGGTCTGATACCAGGTGAGAGTGGACTGAGTCCCTTTTGTGTGGAGTCTGTATCTCCTCTCAGTGTCTTGCATAGATTTACTCCAGGTACTCCAGTTTCCTCCCACAGTCCAAAGACGTGTAAGTTAGGTCAATTGGACGTACAAAATTGCCCCTGACTGTGTTTGAGGTTCAACTTGTGTTCAGATGGAACAATCTGTGTGTCACAGTAACCTTGTGTCTGTTATGCATAGCCACTGATGCTGATATGAAAAACTAATAAATATAGCAGACAAATCAAAAGCCAATTCAACGAAGGAAAAAGGACATGCCTTTTGAAAAAAATGCACAATTTCCTTCATTAGGAATTAGTTATTTTCACCTTGCACCGACTTTGATGTTGAATTTTTGACCTACGAATTCACAAAGCTCTGTATTCTGAGCTGGTACAAAAACAAGAAGGCGGGTCTGTGGTCTCATTGGTGAGTAAATAATGGAGGAGCTGCTTATTATTAAACAGCGGTCACACCAGACTTTAGCTTTGCTGTTTTTTTTTTTTTTTACTGTTGCTTGGCACACATCTTGGGGGGAAAATGTCCACCAACAAACGCTTGAGTTTTTGTGGTTAAAAAAAAAGTTTCTTTTTTTCCCTAACAGCCTGTGAGAATTTTCTTGGTTAGCAGTGTTGGCATCTCTGAAGTACACTGACTCATACTGTCTTTTGCACATCTTTCTGAAATTTGCAAAAAATCTGAGCAACATTTGGACGTTCAAGACAGCCTACTGTGTTTGATTTTCCCAATAGGAAGTCAGTTAGATGCAAGTCACAGGGACTGATGAAAAATTGCACAGATGGAGATCAAACCTTAATCCAATCCATTTTTCACATGCTGCTTTGTACTGTACAGATTTTGGCCATTCAAAAGCCCAGCAATATTCAATGGAGGATCAGGATGCAAATGTCCTCATTGTAGAACCAATGGTGTAGTCTTTGTAATGCTTATAGTGCTATGAATCTGCTCATTCATTTCTGATCACGGTGATACAACAGCAGGGATAACAAATTTCGGCTACCTCAAGATGAGCTAAGCAGCTTCCAAGTTGCTGAGTCACCAAGGATCAGCTTTGACCAACATAACCTTAGAAGACCTTGTGCAAGAATTAATCTCGAGAGATCACCTGGCACCCAAAGCTAATCTTCCACTGAGATATCTAAGCGGTTAATGTGTTTGCCTTTGGTGTTTCGCTTAACTGGTAGACCAACCAGATATATTAATAAAGCTTGGCTCTGTATGCCTGCTTTAAGAAAAACAAAAACGTGGCCACAAGCTCCCTTACATTGCAGAGTCTCACACACCAGTCTCAAGATCTGGCGATTTATGAACGAGTTCATATCCATATATACTTTATGGACTATGGTCTTTTTACCGTGTCAGTTACTCAAGCTTGCCACAGCCTCATCTATCAGGTTTTTACAAAAGTAAAAAGACCATGAGATGAAATCAAGTCTGTAATTTCCATTCTGAAATCAATTTAAATCAAGATTGAGCACAATATGACAGCTTTATGGATTTTGCGCATGCATTCACTTGTATGTGGCTGAAATGTGTGTGATAATTACAATATCAGAGCCTATCATCTGCATGCTTTCATTCTGTCAGGGTCAGGGCGTATAATCTTGTGTCTGTCCTTTATGGCCATGCACACCCTACCTGAAGTGAGCAGCAGCATCCTGGAGCATACCCACACACACAGGTTGCTCAGCACTGGCTGTGAAGGCTTAGTGATTGAATAATTGATGCTAAGATTACAGATCCTAGGGGTAACCCAAGAGGCAGGCGCTGGGCAACAGAGCAAGGTCGTAACCATACACTTCATCACATCTTCATCCAGCTGATATAGTGTAATTGCTTAAGTCTCAGTTACATTACAGCCGTGGCTGCCATTTGAACCTGCTGCCAAGTCACCCTTGAGGGCCCTGAGGTCAAGGCCTTCCTCTGTTTATTACATATGGAGGCAGATTTTTTAATATATGTATTTTGAGTAAAATCAACCCCCTAGAGTTCCCCAGAGGGGTGTTTTGTCTGCAAACTTTGATCTGCTAATCTTCTGAATTAAGCAGCTTAATCTGCATTAACAAAAAAAATTGCTGAGGCCATTCTAATCAAGTTTCCTGGCAGGAACATGTGGGCATTTATAAAAGAGGGTCATAATAGCACAGCACCACTTCTGAAAAAAGGAAAGATATAAATATTCAGAAGCATTTAGCCATGGAAAATGAAGGTCATAGAGGAAGCTAGACTAATTTGTAATTTCTTAGCTGTCAAGAAAGAAAGAAAAAGGCAATGAGAGACAGAGAGAGAGGGAGAGAGAGAGAGAGAGAGATAAAAGAATAATAGTCTCAACCTCCCAACTGGCCCGCAGTCATCAAATAATTGTACAGCAGTGTTTCCCTATCCTGGTCCTGAGGTAGACCTACACTGAATGTAGCAGTATTTTTCCTACACCCACCAGAGCTGACTCAGCTCATCAACTTTTTAACAAGGCCTTCTTGAAGTTATTGGGTGTGTTATAGCAGGGAGAATACTAAAATGTGCAGTGCAGTTGTACACCAGAATTAGGATTGGGAAGCAGTTGTCTGGTAAACAGCTTTTGCCACCTGTAGCACTTGTCTATGAGGACCATGTTGACCTCACTTATTGGCAGAGGCATCTCAGGAATTTTCTCAGTCACACTAAGACATCTACACAATAGCTGGTCCTGGGGTCAGTCAAAGAGCCAGGCTGCCAGGTTCTTGGCTGCTCTAGGGCCTCGTGGTCACTGATAAAGTGTCTGATGTGACTCTGGCCAGTATGTCCTGTGGTGGGCTGGCAGACGATGAGGAGATCCTCACAGAGTCTTTATGTATCAGTGTCAAGAAGCTTTGGTGACGCTCCCATGGTGACCTTTCTGATGAAGAATGGCTTGGTTACCTCCAGTGAACCATTACAAAAGTGACAGGACTGGAATGTCCCGTGATCATGGCTTGATATGAACATGTGACACTGAGAGACTTAAAGACCGTGATCTGTGAAAGCAGTTGCTTTTTTGGTTTTGTGTAGGCTTTTATTTAAAAAGGTGCAGTCCTGTTCCAGAATTTATCCACCATTGCTCAGACAAAACATAAACACAGAAAATTGTAGTGCTAAAACTAAGCTTAAACATATACAAATTAAACACATCATCTGAGGTCATACTAGCATTTAGACCCTTTACCAGGATTGCAATGAAATCTGTCAAATTTTGGACAATGAAATCTGACTGAAATGAAGTGAAATAAAGGTTTTAGAAATTTTTTAACCAGGCAAGAAAGAAAATTCTGTAAACTATCACCATTATTCTTACTATTATTATTACCATTTACACAGTCTGTCCAGAAAGTAATGAGAATGAAATTACACACTAATGGGCTTACGCATGGGGATGGTGGTTCAAAGTCAGTTAGAGTGGGCTCACAGATAAACAGTAGGAAGGTTTCAGAGGCATTCTAGCCTTCGCAGTGCCCAGACGTTTGTATTTGTGAAACCCTGCTGAAGGGCCTCGTCACTGGAACAGTGCAAGCGAGTTTGGATAGCAAATGTTGGATCGTTTAACAAGTGAGCCCAATTTCCTGAACAGAATAATCACAGGAGATGAATCATGGGTGTTCAAGTACGATACTGAGACGGAAACACAAAGTGCTGAATGGCACACGACAACATCAGCTCGCCCAAAGAAAGCTCGCACGTAAAAGCGTCACTGTTCACTGACTGTTTTGAATCTCAAAGGATTGTCCATAAAGAATTCGTACCAGAAGGCCAAGATTAAAACAGGTTTTTTTTAATTCCCATTACTTTCTGGACAGACATTGTGTATTCCTTTTGGAATGTCTATCCTGCAGTATTGGCTATACAGTAGATCTAATTTCTTAAACCAAATGAAAAGCACAGACAAGAAAGAAAAGGAAAGATCCGCAAGCTGTAGTTAACCCGGCTAACAAGCATGTCATTAAAGCAACAGCAAGCTAGTGAACAATAGGCTATTATATTGTGTAAACGAGTATCCAACTTCCGTAACAAGCTATCTAACAATAGGCTTACTCACATTGTAACAAGTAGCCTGTTTCACTTGCAACATTAAGCTAGCTATTATGCAAATAAACCCACCAGCTGGGATCCTTAAGATAACTAAGAGTGGGCTAAATATTACAACCTGGATCATCAAATAGTGGCCTATGGGGTGCATGCAAAGGAGATTTCTTTTTTTTTTTACTAATTTTACCAATTAGAAAACTATTGACCTCTGTAATTATCAGCGTTCACAACTCGATCAGCCATTTAGTTTTAAATAAGGTAGTAGGATGACCATGTCAGTCTAAATGTTTTATGTAAAAAGTGTTGCACAGCAGTGGATCTTAATCTTATGTGCAAGTGTAGAGATGGGTAGGATGTACAAAGCAATTACAGCTATACCTATACCTTTGGAAGGACGCACGAAACACGAGCTTAATATGTTTTTTAAAATGAAAGATTTCAAACCATTGAATGTCGGTACCTTGTTCCAAATACATTATTATTCAGTCATTGTAATTTGCAATGTTTATGTGTATGACATGCATCAGAGCGTGATACGAGTGTCCAAGTGTTAGTGAATGTGGCGATGGTCTGTTAAAGTGTGTGAAGTATTGAGATGTTTAGTCTGGTGCGTTCATGGGGTAGTGGTACTGTTTTGTCTGGATAGTGTTTGTTCCATGAGAACGTGGCCCCTCTGTATGACAATATACATTCCTGTTTTAACATAGATGTAAACTTTTTTTTCACCCAGAAAGAAAGAAATAACTTACACATAAGGCACAATCAATAATCATAATCAAGTGATGTTTTAATAAAGATTGAGAATAAAATGCTGTATAGTTGTTCTCAGCTCTAGGAGAGAGTTAAAGTGATTAGGAGGCTCTTCTCCCTAATCGTCTGACCATAGTCACATGATGTGATAAGTAAAATATCACAGTATGGTTGCAATTAGTTATCCCACTCAAAGTAAAGTACCTACAATCACACTAATTCTACACAAGGAAGCATAAGAAGAATAATCTAGCATGGCACCTTGATGAAAGCCCCTCAGCTCCGAATACCCTTGTGGCCTAAATTAGCCCCAAATGATCTACCAGGGATGGAACATATGAAGAAGAGGATATTTCCAAAGTCCAACTTTCCTAAGCAATCTCCCTGCTGCAGAAATAAATAAGATGCATGCACTCATTCATACCGATGTAAGCACATGAATGAGGAGATGCCCACAAATCAGCCCACGAACACACACACACTTTTTAAGCTGTTTGTTTTGCTAGCCATGACAACTGCCGGGAAGCTGCCAAAAACATACTAGTTAAAGGAAGAGAGAAACCTGATCATTTTTTCCCCAAACCAGATGAAGAAAAAGCTCCCACTTCCAAACAAGAGGTGATTAAAAAATAAAGATGAAACATGCTGTATTGATGCTAGATTAATCTTAAATGTGACTTGAATAAGGCTTCATGGAATGGCCACATGATTATGATACTCCTGTCCAATTGGAACTGAACCCAAATATTACCATTCAGACCAAAAAAAGTTTTAAAGTCTCTCCAAAAATACTTTCTAGGACTTTTACTATTCATTGCACTTCTTATATTGCGATATATACAATATGATAATATGTCTAGAAACATCAGATATAATGCAACTATGTAAACATGTGTATGTCTCTCTATTGTGCAGGAATGCCAGGGGTCCTGGCTCTAGCTGGCTTATTCCTGGTGCTCGTCATCCCCGGTGCCAGGTCCGAGTCTGCAGAGCTGAGGTTCCAGGGCCAGACAGAGTTTGTGGTGAATGAGAGTAGCAGAGCTGTAGTACGCCTGGTGGTGGAGAGGGTCGGAGACCCCATCAATGTCACTGCTCTAGTCCTGGTAAGCGCTTCTGAACCGGATCAGGTTTTACGAGGAGTAATTCTAGCTGTAGTAGTAGTACGAGTAGTTGGTGCTGTCTTGTAGACTTGAGACTTTACAAGTGTAGGTGTGAAGGTGTGGTATCAGCACTGGTCTTCACACTGAATAAATCATTATTTATTTATTCATTAATCTAAGAGTTTATCACATTTAGGTATTTTAGAGTAATGCTTAGACTGTAAGGAAAACAAAGTGTATAAGAGCTTTCTTTGTGTCCTGCAGTAACCAGGAAAATCAGATAATGTCTGTTTTTTCACATTATAGATAAAATGTACAGTTCTTTCATCCAGGTATCTGGATGCACAGTGCTGTAGCAAGGGCAGCAGTTCAAAAAGATGCTATGAGAATTGGCAAAATGGCTAAATTGGGTGCCAATAAGGTAAAAAATAGAAAAAGTGGGATAGGTTCCACTGTTGTCTAGAATATTTATTTGAAAATGTATTTTCAATATTATTATTATTTTAAAATGATTTTTCAGTTAATTTTGCTTGCAATAAGGTAAAAAACAAACTGTAAAAATAAATAAGGTAAAATTTAAGTGTGATAGGTTCAAATGTTTCTTCGTTATCAAAAATGGATAAATAGTCTATATTAATAAAAAAAATTGCTTACTATGGGTTGTTGTCTAGTAGCAAATATACCCACAGTTCATTTTTAACATTTTGCAATACTGTTTTGTTATAGAGAAATAGCCAATTCAATTGAATTTTTGTCCATTCAAAAAAACCACTGAAGATTAAAAAAAAAAAAAAAGAAAAAGAAACTGTATTGGTGAAGAATAAAGCCAATCATGTAGTTCACATCACATTAAAAATATCACAAGGAAACACAGAACATATAAAATACTAATAAAAATAATACTAGTTTATTTCAAAATAAAAAAAGAAAGCTAAAGCCTCTAAAACTGAAGAGACTTTTAAAATAAATCACTTTTCAGCAGTTTATTACTCTAAGCCATTCAGTTCAGTGGGAGAATGAATGCAGCCCTGTTGAGGCAGCCAGGTTAATGTTCAGGAGTGACATAGGTAGGTAATGTAATTTATAGATGATATCAAAGCAGGCTCAATGGAGCAACAAATGGGGCTACATACCCCACCCCCCTAGTAGAAACTACTCCATCCACAATTCCATATAAATATCACCTGTTTACACACACAATTCTTTGAGCAAATGTGAACTACAGAACTGTGCTAAGCAGATGTGCATTTTGCAATACAAGTACCAGCAGGGTGGATTTCCACACCCAGCCATCTGCTTGCTGCTACCTTTATAGCACACTGCTGTGCACATCTGGGCATAATTAACGTAACAACGCAAATCTGCCTACTGTTCAACAAAGAGTGCTAAATGTCACGCAAAGCATCCTAGTGTAGCCCCTCAATCAAATCATTCATGGCGTAGCAAGAAAGGAAGATGTATGACCTTTTTACTGTGAGTTTTACTGGGTGGCATTATTGTAAACACTAACCGTCGTGCACATGGAACTGTTCAATGCTTTCAAAATCTGAGAATTTCCCGCTCTCGCTTTGTTCTTTAAAGCTGAAAATACTGCTTTGCACGTCATACATTCAGAGTGTGTATACTAGTTACATCTCTGTAAGGCTGTTTGCTTCAACACTGCAGATTGATTCCAATGAAAATGGAGATTATTTGAGCCGTAACTTTTTCTACACCAAATGTAACCAACCGTAATGTCATTTGTATATTTGGTGTATAGATTTATTTACATCTAATTGGTCATTCTCCAAAGCGGGTGTCCTACTGAGACCATGAATGTGGAGTATGTCTTTGATGGAATTGGATGTGACGGTAATAAAAATGTGGTTTGTGGTCATTGCAGCTGCAGGGTGAGGACACTGGAGACTTTGAGGCCACCACTGCAGCTGCTTTCCTGCTGTCCTCCGAGTCGAGCAAAACCATCTTCATCGCTGTGAAGGATGACGATCTACCTGAAGCTGATGAAACCTTCGTGTTTAACCTCCGACTCCAGGTAAAATGTTGTAAATGTGTGCTTTTTATCTTAATCCAGTATAATCCAGAATAAATTATTTTTTACACTCAACTCCAAACTTGCTGGAACCCCCCTTTTTTTGGGAAATTAAGCATTTATGGATGAATAATATTGAATCAGTAATATTTTTAGCTTCTACATGTGAAGTCTCAACACACCTGCAAAGTATAAGAGCAGTGAGCCGAGCCTCTTACAGTAATGTCTAACGAGCCTGGAGACGTTTTTAAAGGGATCTATGGCCAAGTCGTTACCTTCTGGAAAAGGCAACCAGGGTTTAAGCTGTCATATCCCGGTACATGAAGACATGCGTTTTGCCAAGAGCCCCTGAAAGACCAGCCACAAAATAGCCCCAAGGCATCAATCATCCACCACCATATTTTACCCTGAGTTTAGGGGCATTTTTTTATACAGTCAGTTGCAATAGGAATCCTGATTTTTTCAAAGAAACAAGATTACAATTCTCGCTCAGTAAACTGGGTGACAAATTTTGAAAGGAATAACATTTACACAATTCTTACAGTAGTCAATATCCTACAATAGTCTGTATCCTGAGTAAGAACAACTGCTATTTATTACTAATGCATAATAACATTGAGGCAGCTAATATTTTATTATAATACCGAGCACAATATCTCTTCGTAAAATGAAAAGGAAGCCAGCAATTGTTGTTGTAAAAATGACCATAAATCTAATTTATATTTAATAAAGCCAATTTTACATATAAAACTAACAAAAACATTTCATTTTATATTACAAAAGCCCAAGTTTAAATGAACTGTCAGAAGTGTTGCAAAAGAAATCTGTCAAATGTATTTTTTAAATTTAAATACATTAATAACTGTAAAAAAAAAGCATTTTATTTCTTTAAATGTAGGTTAACTGTACTCTTACACTGTGTAAATAACAGAAAATGCTCTCAGTAAAGAATACTGTATTTTTACGGTATTTAATGTATTCTATTTATACAGATGTTTTTTAAATCATGTTAAATCACATGACATTTTAATAATCAGTTTGTTCTTGTAATTTTAATATAATTTATTGTTTTTCATTTTTAAATACATGGAAATGCTGTAAGGTTTACTGTTGAAAACTATTTTGTTACAGTGTACAAGTGGGTGTTTGGGTCACTTCAAAAATCACTCACAGTTCTCCAACATTGTTTATTCCCTTTTCCTTCTGTAAACTCACCACGCTTCAGCTGGCCGTGTGAGGTCATGTTGTACAATGTCCATGACCACTTGTCACAGAGGATTAGTGGCGCTCTTCGAACCTAATACTAAACTGAACTTGTGATCTCAGTGAATTGCATTTTTATTTGTAGCTCCAATGGCATTTGGCGAACTTGCTTTCAGGAAGCGCTTCTTTTGTGCATCTCTCAAACAGCTTTTTGTTATGGGGTGGCATGTAATCGGTTGCTTTTGAACCTTAACAATTCCAGGAATCTAACCATTACAATTCAGACATTGTACAGTATGTTCATGTGTCATCTTCTTGGCAAGATTTTAACAGTTCCACACCTTTTTAAAAGGTCCTGACCATCTGTCACTTTAACACTGATGGGTTTTCCACATGTCGATGAATCTTCACACGTGGTACATCCCCGTATTTACATCCCAGGGAAACATGAGGTTCGAGATCAAATTAAACAAATTATAAACAATTAGAATCATTTCACAAATGACAGTTTGTTAGCTTTTTTTTTATTATTTATAGAATGTTTAATTAAAAAGACAAGCATTTTCTCTATTTGTTTTGAGTGAATTATTATTTTCATACAAATCATATTTTATGCATTTTTTTAAAGGTACCAGTAATTCTGGCACTGACTGTAGCTCTGGTTGCCATTCTTCTCTTTGGGAGGTCTATGTTATGAATGATTCTTTTCTTTACGTTTTTGTTTTGTGTCCATATCTGACCATCTGCGTGCTCTGTTTTTTTGTTTTTTTTTTCAGACGTCCCTCTTACAATCTAGCTAGCGCACTACAGATCTCACTTGTACTCTTGTTCACAACAGAAGAATCTCAAAGCGATTCTAGACACAGCCCAACTGAATGCTTCTCATTTTTGCTTCTCAACTCTGGTCAAAGGACCCATAATCCCTAGCATGGCCTTTGATGTCTCTTCTGTAGCTCCCTTTTCAGGTTTGAGTCATGCCACTTCAGCAGCACAACTGCCTTAAGCATCATCTTCTTGTGAGAGGAAACCTATAGTGACAGGCACAACTTTTCTGACCATAAGATTAAAGAGAAATGATGCACAGCAAATCAGTATGTGAAAAGTGCTACACACAAGGACTGGTGGGAAAAGTACTGAAAAAACTTATACTTAAGAGAAAGTATAGGTAATGTGCCGAAAGTGGAAGTATCCAGCCTAAAATGTACTTAAGTACATTTAAAGTAAAAGTCTAATGTTTTAATACATTTAAATGTACTCAAATATCTTAAAGGTTCTTAGTCTTTAACTGTTTTTTGTAGCCTTTAAAATTTTTAGAAGCAACTATCCTGTTTTTCCTAAAACCATCATTCAATCTCTATAGGTTTGCTTGTCATGGTTAATGACACATAGTTTGGTGATGAATTAATCTGACATGAAATATCCTTTAAATAACTAGTATTCACTATTACTAGTATTCGCTAGAATTTGACTTGCTAGTCAGTATTTTACTGGAACTGATGCTAGCCTAACCTGGAATTAGCAGAGAAAATAGGCTAGAATGTGGTAGAATTTGGTAGAATTTGACTTGCTAGTCAGTGTACTGGATGATAACTACTGGAACTGAGCTAGTCTAATCTGGAATTAGCAGAGAAAACTGGATAAATGTTGAAAGTCTGTGTTAGCAAATTACTTAAACTTACCTCAGCATGCTTTTCACATTAGATGGAGTCTCACAACATTGCTTACTCATTTTAAACATTTAACTGAGGTAGTTCCAGGGTGCTCAAACTCAACTTCCACACTGCA
>JAOVVG010000029.1:9131087-9144021 GCA_028566375.1 Leptodoras nelsoni
ATTTATGATGTTGAGTATGAATTATTGATTGAATGATATGTCTGTTTTGTCATTTCAAATCTGTCTACACTACTGACTGTAGGCCTGTATGTGACCTGCTGTGTGTTTTGCATTCAGGAGATGCTGTGGTTTATGGAAAGGATACTGCCACAGTAGTGATTGAAGCCAATGATGATGCCAATGGCATATTCTCTATGGATGCCACTGAGAAGCCTGTGGAGGAAGGGAAGTCCAACAGCTTCTAGTGAGAAACATTTTTTTTGGATTTTCCATAAACTCATACACACACACACAGCTCATTGGAGTTAATAACATGCACGAAAAGAGGGCAATGACATAATTCTGCAGCATTAAATCCAACCTTCCCCATCCTGTCTGTTCTCACTGTTATTATTTTCTCCAGCGTTATTAGGAGTAGAGGGCATTTTGGCAACGTCACAGTCTTCTGGCAGCTGTTTGCCAATAACACCCCTATTGAGCCGAGTCAGGAATTTGTCAACACATCTGGATTTATAGTCTTCACCACAGGAGAGAAAACCAAGCCGATAGTCCTGGAGGCCATCTCTGACAAACTCCCAGAGTTCAATGAGTTTTTTGAGCTGCGCTTAATGAATGTCTCAGGTCAGCACCAGTCAGCAACTGAATGTGTGTTTTTGGAAAAGCATGGTTTTTAAAAAAAAGCATCTTTCAGCAACTTGATACTGAACTAGTACATCGGTGAAATCAGTGAAAAACTGTTCTTGGCATGTATTTAATTTCTAACAAAAAAAGGAACTGAAACTAATCTTAATGCTTCCATTGTCATGCTGTTTATACCTCACAGTATTTCACGTTTTGTTCCATAGGTGGTTACCCCGGTGAAGGTGGCAAACTGGCTACGAAAGACCTCAACGTTTCTGTCCTTATTCCTTTCAATGATGATCCTTTTGGGGTGTTTGCTATAGACAAGGACAACCTGGACCAAGAGGTAGCAGAGGACATCCTGTCTGTGGATGACACATCTTCAGCTACTTCCTTCACTATCCTCCGCCAGCAAGGAACTTTCGGAGATGTCCGCATATCATGGGAGATCCTGTCCGAAGCCTTCCCACAAGGTCTACCACCGATGCAGGACTTTATCTTGATGGCTACATTCCCAGAAGCCATCAAGCTCCAGCCCCATGCAAGGAGGCACCATTCTGGGACAGACACCTTCTTCTTTTCTGGCCTCCCTGGAAGTTATGGAACCATTATGCCAAAAGCTCAGCCTGAGGATATTCCTCACAAACTAGCTAATTTCACATTCTCAGCCTGGCTGATGCCCAGACCCAACACAGATGGGTTTATTGTTTCAAAGGGAAATGGCAATGGAACTATGTATTACGGAGTAAAAGTCCAGACGAACGAGTCTCATGTTAGCGTGATGCTCCATTACACAACCATAGGCTCGAACAGCACCCAAGTGGCAAGAGCCACAGCAATGAAATTTGTGGAAGATAATGTATGGGTTCATGTCATCATTGCAGTGGAAGACGGAATTATTGAGTTTTATTTGGACGGGAACCCAATGCCTGGAGGAATCAAGAGTCTCAAAGGAGAAGCCATTATGAATGGTGTGTAAACTGGGTCTGTTTTAAGGTTAGGATCTAGTACTAAACAATGATCTATCCCACAGTGATTAGGACTATTGTATTGCTTCATTTATCTTCATGCAGGTTGCTCAGAATTGGAAAAATCAGCAGTAGAAGACAGGAATTATGTTTTTTCTAGCACATCCAACTTTTATTCTTTCAACATACTGTATTCCAAACATGTCCTTGAAATTTAACACCACCAACCAGGATTATTTTTCTCTTCGCCACTTTATACTTTATTATTGCAAGACATGTCTAGTAGTCAGTCATAACAAGTGTTGTTTAGCTTCTCCCAGTGCCTGTGGTCCACATCTGGCAAGACTCTGTTGTGCAAATCTGGTGCTATTGTCTAAAATTTCACAGTGCTCTTATGCTTGAGCGAGTATGAGAGTGCTACTGGACGTTGTTAGGCACAGATGAAAGCAGCTAGTGGTCGTCCTCTCAAGTAACGGAAAACAACATTGTTTTTGTAATTTAATGAAGCCTCAATGTTGATATATTTTACTAGGTTCAGTCAAGTGGATAGACATGTAAGCAGTGTATTTGACATTGTATTGGGTTGATTGTTTAATGAGGGATAGCGGGTTTTGAATAAGCGCACTTGGTTGTGCATTTTTCCTCAATTCGTACAGTAACTGTGAAAGCCACGAGATATTTTGTCGTACATTAATACCAGTGCCTGGTGAGCTATCCTCACCAGATTTCAGCTGTCAGAGGATTACATTTTAGGTAGTTTTGTATCTGTGAAGTGTGACTTTGATTGCATTTTATACTATATCCTCATCCCGTTTCCATCAGTACTACTATAGCCTTGTCTTTCTCTAACTCAATCCAGATGTGGGTCCAGTACGAATCGGCTCTGACCCTGACGGCCGGCAGCTCTTCACAGGGCTGCTGCAGGACGTGCGCCTCTACTCCGTACGCCTCAACCAATCAGAAATCCGTGAGCTCCACGGCCAGCCTGCGAAGACTGACTTCCGTAATGTGGCTGGATACTTGTCATACTGGCAGGGAGAGAAGCTCAAATCATTTGTTGTGGAAACACGTGATGACCGCGAAGAAGAGGGAGAGGAGGTCTTTTACCTGCAGCTGGTGGCCGTTCACGGTGGAGCCCGGCTGCCCATGCCTCACCCCACTGCCAGGATCAGGATTATGAAGAGCGACAACGCAAATGGCCTGTTTGGGTTCACTGGAGCCTGCATTCCTGATGTAAGCATGCAGTGCCCTACTGTACTCTAACGTCTATATGAGTGTATTGCTTTTTAGATAATTAGATTTCATATTTTGAAAGTGATTTACATCTTCACAATTTTCCGTAGTGTCTTTGAAGAAAAAAAAATGTCTTCCTAATATAAAAGCTGTCTTTAACTCTGCTGTACCAGTGTCTTGTATACAGTATCCTTACTTAGCTTCCCAGAGAATTAGTTGATTAAATAGTCCTTGCTGGTTCATCAGTGTTTGGTTTGGCTCCCTAGAAAGCATGTAACGCGAAGCGCCCCCCCCATCCCCGGTTGTGAGCGCATGTCCTCATGTATATTTGATTTGTCTTCACGCCTGGTTGGAAGGAGTTCACGTTGGTCTCTTTAGATTGGACTCATGGCATCTCCGATGGCTGATTCGATTAACAGGACAGATGGCAGCCCTGGACAGAGCATTCCTTTACAAAGCCTACTTCTCGCTTACTAACAAATGTGACACTAAGGCACGTGGACTACTGATGCTTTCGTTAATACAGACACAGTCACTTTCACAGCACTGTTGGAACATTTTTTCATACTTCATCCTACATTTCATCAAGATAGAATTTTTTAACTCTTTTTAATGAAAGGGTGATGTCACAATAATGACTGGCTCTCTGTACATTATCCCTATTATTTCTTGGCTACTTAGTAAAGAAATCAATAATTTGACACAAAATAATGATGTAAAAATTATTTTTATTAATTAAAAAATTATTTTATTGCTTCTGCTGAAAAAACCCCCCAGCAAAAGTCTCTTACATTCCATGGCTGGAACTGCATCCATAGCCACATAAGTGATGCTTATTATACTTACTTTATAAAAATGATTATTGATTTTGCTTCTGCTAAAAAAACAAAAAACTGTTAAATGGTAGGAACTGCGTCTATAGCAACGTAAGCAACTCATTACATGGGTACTACAATAAAAATTATTTTATTGATTTCAAAATAATTTTATTGTTTTAAAAATTATTTTATTTTTTAAAAATGATTATTTTACGTCTGCTAAAAAATTACATGGTTTGAACTGCGTCCATAGCAACGTAAGCAACCCATATTTCACGGCTGCTTAATAATAATTATTTTATTGATTTAAAAATGATTTTGTTGATGTAATTATATTGTGTTACATTTAGTGTTCATTTCATGTCTGTCTTTATATCCTTACATTTACATCCTTACATTACATTACATCCTTAATTTAGTCATGTCCAATTCCCACCCACCAGGATTTCTCCCATGTCACACGACGGCTGCCAGTCAGGGAGGGCCATGCCACTCAGGAGTTCTCTCTGTGCCTTTTAACCGTGCTTGCTTTTTTCTGTTTTCTTATTCTCTTTTTCGTTTCTTTCTTGGGGACAGTTCAGCCATTAAACATGAATTGAAAGTTTACCAATAGGCCTATATTAAAATTAATATCAGAAAATCTTCCATTGTTTTTTTGCCACAGGATGCTGCAACAGTCTTAGCAAAAATGTTGTAATTGACCAATCAGAATTGAGTATTCAGAAAGCCTATGGACATTTTGTCACCCCAGGACGTTTTTCCTTATCACTCTCCTTGCCACCTCTGGCTTGCTCATTAGGCATTTAAATCTATATCCTGATTTCTAATAAGCTGCTTTATGTCTATTATTAAAATGTTTTACAGATACATTTTAATTAATATTTCAAATAAATTTGAGTACTCAAGACTCTGCTGTAGGCACACTGTATAACCTTCTATCCGATCTGTCTTATCATATTATCAGATATCTGAGGAGGGCTCCACTGTTTCCTGCATAGTAGAACGCACACGTGGTGCTCTGGACTCCGTCTACGTAAACTACACTGTGACACAGCTCGATTCTCCTGCTAGGGCACCCAACATCTCGGACTTTGCCAAATCTGCAGGCTCCATCTTCTTCCTCCCAGGCCAGCGCTCTGAGGTAACACGACTGTTGTCCACTGTTCATTATTAATGAGCAGGGGATCTCCTGTTGGGGAAGCGCTGCACTGAGCATGCTCCCTGTCTGAACAAGAGGTCAATGAGGTCTTACAAAGTTGTCGATATAGTAGCATATAATTTACCGTTCATGTGTTTTGTGATTGATGTTGTATCTCAGCCAGGTTGTAAGTGTCTAGCTCCATCTAGTGGGTAGTTGAGCTGACCAAGTCCGCTCTTGTTGTGGGTTCATGTATACATTAGGAGTGTAAACACAGGGCCACTGTCTTGGGTCCACTTAGTGGTCCAGATATTTGGGCTTGTAATTAAATCTAAAGTGGGCACAGCTTAAAGAGGAATGGTTTTCTTTTTTAAATAAGATTCTTCAGCTCTGCCCCTGAGAGCATTGGGCAAAAATGCAGCCTAATTTAACCCACTGTCATCATGACCACACAGTTACCGAGGAAGCTCTAGGTCCTCACATCAGTCTTCTGGATATTACAGGTTTTGAACCTGCAGGTGCTAGATGATGATCTCCCAGAGTTTGATGAGTATTTCCAAGTCAAGCTGGTCTCAGCCCAGTCAGGAGATGGGAAACCAGGATCTACCCCAACCAGTGGAGCCAGCATTGATCCTGAAAATTCCATCAATAATGTTACCATCAAGGCCAGTGACCATCCTTATGGTATGCCATGTCCATACTTACATTGCTATTCTTATGACCATCGCAGCTAGCCTTGGCAGTCATATAGATAGTTTTTTTTCTTTCTTTTGTTTTCTATTTTTTTCCACCAATATTTGGTTAATATTCACCAATCCATGTGAAACTTGGTATACTTGTAGCCCCACATATAAGGTTTGTGCCCCTAGGTGTGTTTTGATCCCCAGAAGTAGAGTAGGCTCAAAGCACATTTTGGGCGATAGCTTGAAAACCGTTTTAACAAAAATGATTAAATCTTAATGGCAAGTTGGCCTGTAGGGGGCACATTACTCTAGCTCATTAGGATTCATCTGTGGAATAGCACCACCTAGTGAATAATGTTAAAACAAAAATCCAGCAATTCACTAATATACACTGAAATACGAGGAAAAACTGGTATAGCAGTTAATACTTAGTGTGTAGTGGTTGTATCACCCATCTCTATGAGGTACATCTAGTTATCTCCACTTTAATGTCTTATTTGTGAATATACATAAAAACACCTGCTGTCTTAGGTCTTCTGCAGTTCCAGACTGCTCCTGTCACTCAGGCGATGATCAGACCGGCTCTAGAGGAGGCCCATATAACTGTGAAAGAAGAGGCTGGTGTGGTTGCTTTACCAGTGGCCAGAGCACAGGGCCTGCTGGGAAGAGTGTTAGTGGCCTATCGTACAACACCAGTCACTGCCGTCGGCTCCAAGGACTATGAGGTAATCTACTATCTGTGTGCAAACAAAATAAATTCACTTCCCCTGAAGCTGATTGATGTGTCGCCCTGGAAAGAAGTGGAAAGCCCTAAATTAATACGTTTCCCTTAATTTTGCCACATTGTTGTTTTTTTTCTGGGGCAGAACGCAGAGGGGTTGCTCGATTTTTTGCCAGGTGAAAGGCTCAAATATATCAACGTGACTATAATCGATAACTCAGTGCCAGAGCTGGACAAAGTCTTTAGAGTGGAACTTTACAACCCACAGGGAGGAGGTAAGAGCCCTCACAATCCAAGCTTTCACCACACAGCATCCATCACTAACATAATGGGACTGAATAGTTGGTAGTCTCCTTTTGTAATTAATAAGTTCTCTATACATTCTTCTGCTTTGAAAACAAATATTTGCCCATATTCCATTCTCTGAAATATCTCGTGTGCTGGCCTGACTGATTTCCATGAACTTTGCAGCTATACATATTCCATTCATGTGGTCCGAACATGATCACGGAAAATTAAACGTCTTTTCTTTGTGTGATTCCGTTTACATTCTGTGTGAATCCTGTGTGCTTCTGGTTGCTGTGTGGTGATTAAGTGGACCTGTTCTTTGGGAGTGGGGACAGTGGAAGTGGAGAGAGTGACACTGATTTCTTCCTTCCACCCTTTCACTATCACCCTGGTAAGGTTCCTGTCTCTGTTTCATGTTCCTCTACCCTGAAAATCTACCCTGAAATGAAACTAGACCAACTGCTTTCCCACATAAAGGCTCTATTATTGACATCATGGTACAAGTACAAATATATGGTATATGTTTTCGTACATGATGACGTACATTAACAATGAACCACATTACATTTAACAATGAACAATATACCAGCAATACTTAAACAGAGCTCCTAATGTCAGAACTATCCATCATTCACAGAGACGAAAACACAAACTTGAATACAGTGAACAAATTTCTTTTGAGAAGCTATGTTTACGCAGCTTGTTCTCAAGTGAACAAAACAGGATTTTTAATGAAATCACCAGCGTTGCAACCGTCTACTTCCAAGTGTCTGCTCTTCATCTTTTAAGTCAGTCTTGGTCCAACTGAAGCCATGTAGCCGCATTTGTGTGTTTTCACAAGTGCACAGTTAGATTTTTTGTTAATTCACTGTTTAAGGCACCCTCGGTTGATTTTCTGATTTTCTAGACCGGATCAGACAGCTTTCAAATCCGACCTTTTAGTTTGTGAATTCCGGATTATGAGCTGTAAACGTTTGGAGACCATGTCCATGTCAATGCCCAAGTAAAACAGTCTTTTTTAGACTTTGGGGTTTAGCGGCCTCCTGCAACTCCAAGACTAGTGTCTGCTTCGCTATTTACATTGCACTAAGGCCAATGAACACTCACAGGAAAAAATGTGGGAAAAGCAAATATTCATTATATTGAGAGGATAGCAGCAGTGGTGAGTGGTTTATTGAAAATGTCAGGAGGTTCATTTTCCCCATAGGGCCTCATTTCAAAACACGTATAGTGATCTCTGTGTAACTTGGTGTCTGTAGCTGGCATTGGGCACGATACTTTCCGGTCTGATTTACTCATCTGTCAATGTATATGTGAATTGTTTCACGCACAAGATGATTGTGGTTGCATTGTTCAAGATTCCTTACCACAATCGTTAAAAAATGTTCTTAAATAGTATGTTTTAGCTGTTATTTATATCCTGCTGTCAAACTAGTTTAATTAGTCACTTTCCAATTTCCAGAGTGGTAATAATATCGATTTTTTTTCTTTGAAGCCAACTTGGGACTTGCATCGTACGTCACTGTGACCATTTCTGCTTCCGATGAGGCTCACGGGGTCTTCCAGTTCAGTAACGATTCAATCTCAGTGAATGGAACTGAGCCAGAAGAAGGTCGCAGTAATGTAACACTACAGGTCAGGCTTCTTTATGCTTAAATAATCTTTCAACAATATAGCCGTCAATAGTGCAGCAATATCACTATACAGATATTAGACTTGTTTCCTTTCCCTCTCAGGTTATTCGTACTTTTGGCGCACTCTCCAATGTCACTGTATACTGGCAAGCAGATGCAGACTCGGAAGGAGAGCTTATCTACGGATCTGGCAACCTGACCTTCACTGTAGGGCAGACTATTGGAAACATTTTCCTTCGTATTTCTGAAGACGACATTCCAGAACTGGATAAGAGTTTTAAGATCCGTCTGTTAAACATTTCTCACGGACGGCTTGGGAGACAGACTGTTTCCACGCTGACTGTTCTGGCTAGTGATGACCCCTATGGGCTGTTCTTGTTCTCAGAAAGTACCAGGCCAATCAGAGTGGCAGAAGCAGACACTCTGGTTGCTTTGACAATACAAAGGAGGAAAGGACTGATGGGAAGGGTGCGAGTGACCTACAGGACACTGTGGGATACAGATCCAATGCCCTTCTCTACACCTGGTGTGGGCAGGGCAAGCGCCGGGAGTGATTTTGTACCCATTTTGGACTCTGTAACATTCTCAGCCAATCAGAGTGAAGCAAATGTGACCGTCAGGATTCTAGATGATAAGGAACCTGAGAGGGCGGAGTCTGTGTTTGTTGAACTTAGCAGTGTCACATTGGTGGAAGGTGCACAGACACAACCAGGTGAGTAGGAACTATGAGTCTTTTAATGCACATGCATTGTTCAGTGGATAAGACTTTGAGCTAAATGTTTACTTGTAATTTCATGATGTTTGGTTTCTGCAGTTGCTCTGTCACCTCAACTTGGCATGAGAAATGTCTCAGTGGCCCAGATCATTATTGAGGCCAGTGATGATGCCTTTGGTGTGCTCCAACTCTCTTCTCGAGCAGTAAGGGTGCCTGAGTACTATGTAGGACCCATCATAAATGTAACACGCACTGGGGGGATTTTTGCCGACGTGTCAGTGAAGTTCCGCGCTGTACCCATGACTGCACGAGTTGGTAAGTAAAAAATAAATAAAACCATCTTTGTATAAAACTGTTCAAATATACACTGAAGTACCAGGAAAACTGGTATACTAGTTAATCCTTGGTAGGCCCCCCCATTGGATCTTGGAAGGAATGTTGAGGCCCCAGCATTGTGTATCAAACGATTGTTGGCATCTGACGCTGGTCACGTTCACCCAGAGTCTTTTTACAGACACATTGCTGTCATAAGTTTGAGGTTTTGCTGGAATTCTTGTAGTCACTGTACACCCTTGAAATGCTCATACTTAAAATTCCAAACTTTGCTTCTACCTCCGAATTATGACCCATCTCGCGAGCTTTCAACTTAGTTGAAAATTGCAAATCATGATAACTTGCCATTCTCACAGCAGAAAAACAGCTCTAGAAGCTTCCATAGATGTTGATCGCTTTATGTATGCACTGGCGGAAGCTGTGTATGTAGTGCCACCCTTTTATTTGACATGTTGTCTGCAATCTTAATTCACCCATTCATTTGTACTGACACTATATTTGCAGGTAGCCTGACTCATATTTTGTTTGGAATACTGATTACTGACTTTGCCTATAGGTGAAGATTATAGTGTAGCCTCCTCTGATGTGGTCCTTCTGGAAGGAGAGAGCAGTAAACCAGTCCCTATCCTTATTATCAATGACGTGATTCCTGAACTGGAGGAAACCTTCCGCATTGAGCTTCTCAACCAGACCACTGGGGGAGCTTTCCTGGGCGAGCTCACTCAGGCAGTCATCACCATCCTGCCTTCTGATGACCCATATGGGTCCTTTGGTCAGTTAAAATGTCAAAAAGTCATATCGCATTGATTTGATTCATTTCTAATAGGTTTAACAACTTGATCTTGTTCTTGTTGTTCAGTTTTTCAAGCTGCACCCGTTACTATAGAGGAGCCATTGGTGAATGCTGTTGAAGTATCTTTGCCCATTGTGAGGAATGCTGGGACTATAGGTTACGTTAGTGTCAAATGGCATGCTACCATAAATGGCAGACCTGCAACAGGTGACCTTCAACCTCTGTCTGGAGAGATCAGCTTTGCTCCCGGTGAAACTATGAAGACACTAAAAGTAGAGGTTTTGGCTGATGATGTACCAGAACTTGAAGAGGTCAGTATTATTTTCTATACAACCCCCTTCCACTACCAGCCTTTTGTTAATTAGTGTATAAATGTATATATCTATGTTTTAGATCATTAAAGTAGAGCTTATTGGTGCCACAAATGGTGGAAGCATCGGTGCTGAAAATGTGGTGAACATCATTGTGCCTGCCAATGACAATCCCTATGGCACAGTGCACTTTGAGCAAGCGGTGTATCGAGTACAGGAGCCTTTGGAAAGAATGTACCTTGCCAACATTACTGTTCGAAGAAGGTATGCAATGATCTTACCTCATTTTAAAGCATATGACATAAAATTATATTAGTATCAAAAGTCCTAATAGATCTTTTTTCTTTTTCAGTGGAGGTAATTTTGGTCTTCTAGAGATTCTGTATAGCACCTTTGAAATCGATGTGGTGACTAATGCACAGAGAAACGGCCATAACTTCCTCATCTATTATGACCCCCCCTTGCCCGGGGCACCTTCTAGTGCCATACGAAGACCTGTGAACATCACCTCAGCCAGGGACCCACTGAGCTCCTGTGCAGCCTTCTGCCTTCGGGAACGTGCCTGCCAAGCCTTTTCCTTCATTAATGCCTCCAGTGCAACATGCTTCTGGGTAACCACATCCGCAAACCAGCTTTCCGCTGCTGCCCAAACTTTCACTTATATAAAAAATACCACTGCTGCTGCTTCTCTCTTCAGCTCACAGGCGACTGCCGGCAGCGACTATGTAACCATGACAGGGCAAACAGCAACTATGTTGGATGGCTCAAGTATTGCCAACCTTACTGTGCCAATACTGACAGATTCTTTACCAGAAATGGATGAGAGTTTCAGGATACAAATTTTGAAGGTTAGCCTGGTTAACATGACTGTGGCTGAGAAACACTTGCCCAACATTAGACAGCCAGACACCGCTACAGTGACCATAGGGATGAACGGTGATGCATTTGGGGTGTTTAAACTATACAGTATAAACCCCAGTGCTACTCAGAATGGATCGTATCTGGAGGTTAAAGAGGAGCCCGGGGCTAGAGTGCTGCTGGTCATTGAAAGGACCGGAGGCAGTCTAGGCCGTGTTACAGTGGAGTGGATGAACGTTGGAGGCACTGCAAAGCCCAGTGCTGATTTTAACGGCACCGGAGAGACTCTTATCTTTGCAGAAGGTAGGTCTGAAGAGCAATACCCAAATTTGTCTTTGAATGCCTTTGAATGCAAATGTCTGCATTTCCTATGGTATGGTTTTGAATGGACAAGCAAAAGTGTAGGGCTCCGTTTAGGAGCCAAGGAAGCAAAATGAATTGGTTGTTCTCTCTGAGTGGGAAAAATGGAATTTATTCTACTGTAACAGTTAATCATAGTGACAGTAGCCAATCATGGGAATCCGTGAGTTCATGTATGCAGAAGAGGGTAAATAGCACTTTCCTCTGAGAGTGCTATGCTGCCCTGTAATGCAGCAGTTTGAACAGATGTGTTTAGCTGCATTATTTTGTCATTGAAGAAGAACTTCCCCCTCCCCTGTTGAAAGCTTTTATGTGATGAAGGTAAATTAGGGCATAATTGGCACTATATTTCACTGTTTTTTTCCAATTTGAGTAAATCAGGAACAGAAGTCAAATAGAAATTGAGCTTGCTGAGCTTACCCCCAGTTTACTGAAATTGACCGAAGCCAAATGTTTGTTGCAACAAGAAAATTGGAATTCACACTGTTTCTGTAATCTGTAGAGACATTCTGAATCTCCTATGCTACTTCTCCTCAAAGGTGACGTGAAGAAAACAATTGAGTTCTTCATCACAGACGACACTGAACCGGAAGGCAATGAAACCATGCAGATTGCTTTAGTAAGGACTGAAGGAGGCAGTCGTATCCTGCCCAGCTCAGACACCGTCACCATCCTGATTCTAGCCAACGACCATGCAGCTGGCTTGGTGGGCTTCCACCCAGCTTCACGATCAGTCATAGTTAAGGAGGGTGAGTAGCATTCATTTTGATTGGTTTGCTTGAATTCCGCATCAGCGTGTACATACACAAGCCCCTTGATCTCAGGTAACACATTCTATTAATTGGGGATTGATTCATTATTAATTGTGCCTATCCTGTAAGTATACGTGTATGTATAGGTATTTGAAACCTACCTGTGCAGGATCAGGTATCAGTTGAGTACTTCATAGTGACCAGTGACTGTTACAGTGAGAGGAGAAGAGAAAGTCTTGTAACAGCTGGCACATTGGATGAAATGCTTGAGTGGTTAAAGATGCATGACAGAACATCGATCCATTCCTTTATTGATCTCAGTGTTGTAGCTTATACCACAGAGTTCTTGGTTCCGATTGGTCAGCAGCTCTGACAGTAGTGCCAGCTTCATGGCAAAACACAGGTTTATGTTAATGCGCTCATAATACCTTATCATTTATATAGTAACAGCTCATTCACAGGGGCTTCTATATAAAACTGTAATTTGCACAATCTAAGCTAAATAAATAGATTGACAAATGTGTTATTTAACAAAGAAAAGTATACAATGATTGATATTGTGATTATTTTCTGTAAGGAGGTGTTTATTGAAATTCTTTGTTGTCTTCAGGGCTTTTTATTTTGTGGTTTCTCAGTAAGATGCATGTTTTTTGCATGTATTAGTTTCAAGAGAGAATGAAAGTGAGACTGATAAGGGAACAACTGTTA